>PVKS010017075.1:0-42709 GCA_004027875.1 Aplodontia rufa | reverse complement strand
AAGTGTTGGAGAAACAAAGCCCAGATGGAAAAATAAAGTTGATTCTCTGTCTCTCGTTCGCCCACTCATTCTTAAAAAAAAAAAAACACAACCAGTTGCTGTGGTGCAGGCCTATAATCCCAGCGACTCAGGAGACTGAGGCAGGAAGATCGCAAGTTCAAAGCCAGCCCAGCCTCAGCAATTTAGCAAGGTCCTAAACAACTTTGCGAGACCCAGGCCCACAATGAGAAGGGTTTGGGATATTGTTCAGTGGTTAAACACCCTGGGTTCAATCCCTAGTACCAAAAAAAACAAAGATACAACACGCTGGGACTGGAGAAGGTGCCTGCCTGGCATTTATGAGGACTTCGATTCAATGCCTAGCACCATGTATACAACTAAGAGGAGGAAAAAAAAAAAGCAGATGAAAATATAAAAAAATCAACTCTGTCCCTTGAAATAAGATACAGGACACAGCAAAAGTTGTACGCAGAGGGAAATGTAAAACTACAAATGTGCATATCCAAAAAAAGCAAAATAGCAGAAGGGAAAGGGGACCTGGGTGCAAGGATCAAAGGGAAGAAAAACAGGAGGAAGAGGGTGAACATGGACATGGGGTATACCAGCACTGCAGTGAGGAGGGTTCACCAAGAGCCTGCTAGCCCGCATGAAGGGCTGCTGAGAGCACAGTAGCCACACCTGGAATCCCAGCTACTCAAGAGTTCAAGGCCAGCCTGGGCGGTTTAGCAATACTTGTCTCCAGATAAAAAGGGGAAGAGAGCCAGAACGGAGCACAGTGGTAGCACAACACTGAGTTCAGCCCCAAGGACCAGAAAGAGTTAAACATGCGTCTCAAACTTCTGGGGGAAAACAGTAGGAATGGAGGTGATACCGCCCAGCTCATTCAGAGGCCAGTTTCTGCTGGACATCAAAGTCAGACACTGCGGGCAAACTACAGGCCAGCATCCCTTAGGAACAGACACAAAAATCCTCAACTAAGTATCCACTCACCAAATTCAGGACCTACACATTGGCAAGACCACACACCACAACCAGGTGGGGTCTGTTCCCCAAATGCAAGGATATACAAATGGAGGGGATATGACCACATGGTCATCTTGACAAGTCCAGTGGCCTTTCGGAGTGAGAACAATGAATTAGGAATAGAAAACCTCAAATGTCCCTTCAGCCAGCATCATACACAATGGCGAAAGACTGAGGCTTTGTTCCCTGAGACTTGAAACAAAATAAGGGTGCACTTCAGCCATCTCTGTTCAACACAGTACCAGAAACTGCAGTAGATGGAGCGTGGTCTATCAATCCTGCCAACTGTTCCTACAAAGGAAATGAAGCGTCCCTGTCCTCACTCACGAAGCATCCCTGCCCACGCAGTAGCCAAAAGATGGGGAGGACCATGTCTCACCAAACCACAAGTGCACTTGCAGGAGGGACCAGCAAGGTCATGCTCAAGTGGGATAGGGTGTGCCAGGGCTGGGAGGGCACTGGGAGCTCAGTGTTTCAGGGAGACCAAGTCTAGGTTCGGATGGTGGGGATGGCTGCACCACACCACTGAGCTGTACACATCTAAAAATGGTTAAAAGGGGCCAGGCTTGGTGGCACCCACCTATGCGCCCAGCAGCACCAGACTAAAGCCAAGAGGACCCAAGTTCAAGTTGGCAAGTCCCTAAAAAGGGCTGGGGATGTGGCTCAGTGGCAAAGCACCACAGGGTTCAATACCCAGTACCAAGAAAAAAAGTTGAAAGGGCAAATTGTGAATCCACCCATGATAATGCTACAGCTGGCCATGTTGTGGGCCCACTCTCACCAGTCTGGTGCATGGTCTCCAAGAGCCTGGCCACCAGCACCCCATCCTCCTCCAGTGCCACCCGCACGAGGCCCAGCTTCCTGCGCATCTTCTGCAGGTAGTGCCTTTGGAACTCAGAGTCGAACTCCTCCTCCAGGATGGCCTCCCCCAGCTCACAGGGCAGCTCAGGTGCCAGCGCCTCGGCCAGCTTCTGCAGGTTCCATTTGCACACCTCAGGCTGCTTGCGGTAGGCATAGCGTCCAGCATTGTCGGAGGAGTTGCACACGTGGTCAGGGTCGTACCTGACATACAGGGCAAGACTAGTGCTGTGGAGGGACATGCCTCGGGGGGCTGCCACTCTCCTGTCCTTCCCTGTTCCTGTAACAGCCCTGACTGTTTGTCTACTCCTCAGCACTGGCCCTAGGGGCCCAGCCTGCCCACTATCTGCCCCCAACCCCACAGTGGAGGGACTTTTTCTAAATGGCTGAAAGCTCACACTTCCTTTGCTCAAAACCCTCCTGGAGGGACGGCTGGAGTGGTGGCATGGCGGTTACGGTGCTTGTCTGGCATGCACAAGTATGTGAGTTCAAACCCCAGCACCATGTACATAATGGAGTCTTTGAGCAATGAAAATTGTCTCTCTTTCTCTCTCTCTCTCACTGTCCCTCTCTCTTAAAAAAAAAAGAAAAAACAAAACAAAACAAAACAAAACAAAAAAAACCCCCCACTCCTGGGTATTTCTGCTTCCAGGAATGGCCGGTCAGACATTGCTGAGAATTAAACACTGAAAAGACATGCATGGTGGCATGTGCCTGTAATACCAAGAGCTGGGGAGGCTGAGGCACTAGGATAGCAAGTTCAAGGCCAGCCCCAGCAACCTAGTGAGACCCTGTCTCAAAATAAAAAAAGGGCTAAGGATGTGGCTGAGTTGAGCGCTACTGGGTTGAATTCCCAGGATCACAAACACACACATGGTAAAAGGCGGCATGAGCAAGCAGTCCACATGCATGGCCCATGCTTCTGCCACTTTCTGGCCCTGTGACGGCTGTTGGTGTCTGCCCTCAGATGAGCTCCTGGCTGGGCAGCTGCCTGTAGCCCACCACCCACAGCCCTGGGGCCACTCACCTGTCCAGAAAGCCAAAGGGCCCGTAGTCAATAGTGAGCCCCAGGATGCTCATGTTGTCCGTGTTGAGCACACCATGGCAGAAGCCGACACATTGCCACTCGGCCACCATCCGGGCCGTGCGCCGCGTCACCTGAGGCAGAACAGGTGCTGACAGCTCCTTCCCTGTCCCCCACAAGCAAGCAGTGTTCCTGCCATCCAGTGATGTCAGTCTCTGCCCAGGGCCCCAGAACCTCCTTCGGCACGAAGGGCTCAGAGGACGTGTGTTGAGTGAGCTGGGTGTGCCTTACCTCATGCTCACACTGATGTTGTTTTTAGAGAGGGAATGAGAGAATCAATTTTATTTAGATTTTCATCTGGTTTTTTGTTTTTCCAACAACTTAGCTATATATATGTGGTGCTGGGGTACAAACTTAGGTCCTTGCACATGCCAGGCAAATGCTGTACCACTGAGCCATTGCTCCAGCCCCTTATCTATTCTTTTAAATGCTCATATTTGGGCTTTAAATCAAACCAGAAAAATCAGGCAACCCAAACTAGTGTCCAGTAGGAAGACCTCATGGGCACAGGGAAGGACCATGCTGCCAGGCACAATCTGCCTAGGCCAAGGCTGCTGTGCCCTTCAAGCTGCTATCCCATGCACACTGGGTGCCACCAAGGCCAGGGCCTGCCCACCAGCCCTGCCGCTAACCAAATATCCCAACCATGCAGCAGCCCCTGAAGGCTCAAACTGCCTGGAGCACAGGAGCCACGAAGCATGGTGGGTGCTGCACGTGAGGGCCTTCACTGATCCCCACCCTTGCCAGAACATGTCCTGCCTCATGCCAGGTCACAGATGGTCCTGAGAACTGAACAGCACTGCCCTTCCAGTTTTGCTGGCAGATCAAGGCTCAGAGGGATAGAGCGAGCTGACCAGACCACCCACCCATGCTTTCCAGAGTGTGGCTGAGGTGGCCAGAGGGGAGCCTGTTGTGGCATGGGCCTACACCTGCGTAGTGCTGCTTGTGCTCACTGACCGTACCACTGCTGACCTGTGGTGCTCCAGCCAGCCACATGGATGGATCTGAATTTGCCCTGGCTGCAGCTGCTCCACGGAGGTCTGGAAGACCCTTTGCACCACCTCCCTGCACCTGGACTTGGCCTGGTGAGGCCTAGGTCTCCCCACTGCACTTGGAACAAACTGCGGGTCAGGGCCGGGGTCGGGGCCATGCCTGAGTTTGGGGTAGGCCCAGGTCCCAGCATGGGCAGTCTGTGTCTCCCACAGATCACATCACCAGACTGGCTGCTCCAGGATGGGCTGGACTGGAGCCCCAGATGGTGCCGACCCAAGCAGGAAGCATTCAGTGTCCACGAGTGCTTTTGCCCCTAAAGCCCTCCACCAGTTTGGGCCTTGCTGCTGAATCAAAGTGCCCCCCCCCCCACAGCCCACCTGACCCGTGTGCACACCAGCCACCCAGTACAAAGGGCTGTGGGGAGGATGGCACCAGGGACAGGAGGGAGCACTGAGTAAGTGCTTTGTCCACAGGCTGAAATGACCATGTACAGCAGCAGGCCATGGGAAGGGTCTGTGCACGGTCCCCACCTACCTCCCGGAAGAAGGCAGCGTTCCTCTTCACATGGTCACTGTCGCAGGCGTGGGCAGCCTGGATTTCAGGATAGAAAGAGCTGATCACATAGTCAAGCATCTGGACTCTGATGTCATTTCGCCCCACACTGGGACCTGCACGCCCTGTGTGCTCATCAGCAGGTTTAAAAATCTCAAAGGATCCAAACCTGGAGGGAAGACCGGAGCATTTGACAAGTCAGACTTCAGCACCTTGCAGCCCTGGGGGAAGGGACCCTGAGTAGACAATAGCCACACGCTCACACTGGACACTGGCAGGTAGATGGCACTCTGTCCTGAGGGCAGGGCAGGAGGCCTATGAGGCTGTCCTTCGCCGCACCTTGACTCTGAGGGTTCTTCGACCACCCCCAGCACCCTGGCAGGCAGGGGCAGGTCTCAGCGGTGCGCAGCAGGAACCTTGGCTGGCCTGTCCATGGGCAGTTCTGGCTGTCCTAGCTGGGACTGCTTCTGGCAACCAAGGGGCCGAGTTCATTGAGGCTACAGATACTGCACAACACACAGGACAGCCACCAGCAAGTGTCAACAAAGCCACCATGAGGCAGACCTTGGCCCTGGCTCCTCCTAACCCCCCTTGGTCAGGAAAGGCCAGAGACCCTCCTAGTCTGTCTCGGGCATAGCCATCTGGGCCCCAGCAGAATGGGAAACCACAAGGTCACCCCAGCTCTGGGTTCGAGGAATCAGCTCTGACAGTGCTGGAAGTCAGGCAACAAGGTACCAGCAAAGACAGAAGCTTGTCTACACAGAGGAGGAATTCATCAAACAGGAAAATCTATTAAAGACAGTGACGTTTCTCACGGTTAGAGAACAGCTTTACAAATATGAAAAAAGGAGGATAAACACTATGGGTCAGGCCCAGTGGATCCCAGCAACCTGGGAGACTGGTGCAGGAGGATGGCATGTTGGAGACCAACCTTAGAAATGAGTATTTGTCTCAAAATTAAAAAAGGGCTGGGGGTGTAACTCAGTGGCAAAGCACCCCTGGGTTCAATCCCCAGTACCAAAAAAATACTACAGGGTTGGATTGGAATTTGAGAGATTGTAACGAACTCATCTTTGTTTTCAATAAATACTGATGTTTGGTGTGCATCTCCATGTGTAAGATGTTATGTACACATGTGTTTCCTGGAGATCTGGAATGAGGGCGAGAGCGTGAGCACAGCTGGTGTGGTGGCTTCTTGGGTAATGGATGGTCTGGAGCCTGAGGGAGGAAAGCACCAGGAAGGACTTGGGTCTCAGCAGCTGGACTGCAGCTGGACAGCTAAGGATGACCACAGGGACTGGACTGGAGCACATCTGCTTTTAGCAGCCTGTTTGTTTGTAACAACATTGAGGCCATTTCCTTGGTCAATTTTAGGCAGTTCCTTGTCATAAACTCCTAGGACGCTTTCTGTGAACCTTCCCAGAACCTCCTGTTTGGACAGCCCTCCTGCAGGAGTCACCCTGCCCAGGCTAGCCCCACTGTCCACCGGGACAGGACAGAGCCTACTGCACTGTCCCTCTAGGGGTGTGAAGCGCCTGCTAAGGCATCTCTCTCCTGCTTGGGCTCCTGGCTGCACAAGCATCATCTCTGACAGACAAGGCCATGCCAACAGGCCTGAGGACCCGCATTACCTGATGAAAGTGGGGGCTATACGCAGCACAACTGTGCACTTCTCGTGCTTTGGATTACCATCATAGAACACGTCACGCACCACTGTGGATTCAGATGTGACACAGGCCCCAGCCCGTGTGGTGGGGACCCCCAGGTGGAACATGGCCTCGCTGCAGAGAAACTCCCGGATGCTTGACCGCAGGACCTTGCGGCCATCAGCCTGTCTGAAATCAAACACAGAGGCCCGCGCCAGTCAGGCAGGTGTGCACTAGAGGAAATCCACCCAGCACCTTTCAGCCACAGTTGTGCAACTGATACCCCTGTAACGCAAGGTCTGTTTCAGATGACTCCAGACAGGCAGGTGCCCAGTGCTACCAGGTGTGGGAGCCGCACAACCAAGCCCAGCTTAGGACAGAAGACCCCACCAGCCACACTGTCAAGCCCACAGGTCCATGGGCTTCATTCAATTAATTTATCCACAGAAACACTCTTGCAATAATGCACACATATGCACCAGCACTGTTTGTAATAGAGAAACAACTGAAACAGCCCATGAGAAGGTGGGCGTGGAGGCACCTGCAAGGTGTGCTGCCTGCTCTGAGATGGGCACCTCCACAGGCAGGCTGGGTCCAGGCCTGGGCCAGAGCACACAGTGGGTAGAATAGTACATGGAACACATGGCAGCTGCAACTGATTCTGCAAGATAGGCTCAGAAGGTCCTGCCCACCCAGCACTTGGCCCCGAGAAGAGGCCTCAGCAGAACTGTGTGCTGAGGGTCTTCATGGCTTGAGCTCCTCTTTCCACACACTGAGCCCATTATTTTCTTTTTTAAAGCAGAGCACATGCCACCTGGATGGGCCATGTCCTGGTCATGCTGACCTCCAAGTGCCCTGTCCACAACCCCAATGAAACCACATGTGCCTCTGGGCAAGGGCTGTGCACCAGGCCTGTCCTCCTGGCCTGGGCAGGGCCGTAGGTAGTGGTGGTGGATGGGATCACAGGCAGGAAGGCAACTGTGACCACTCAGAAAGTTGTCAAAGGAGCAAACCCACATGGGAAGATGAGGAGCATGATGTCCATCTTGCCTGGACACCAGGGGAAGGGGTACCACAGCGTGGGCCTCTTGCCCACAGGAACAGGTCTGGAGGTGCAGGGCTTAGTCCTGGACTGACTGGTGCTAGGGGCTGAGGGCCTTAAGGTGCTGGATGAATCTGGACCTGCTGAACTTCACCTGTGAACCACAGTGTGGCTCATACCAGGTTCAACCAATACTTCTGCAGATCCAGTAGGACCAGGTGGTAACCCTGGCTAAGGGGTGACCATGCCCACCTCCCCTCAGCTGCCACTTCCTAGACTCCAGGAACCGCCAGGGTCTGAACCCAGGTCACTCCCCAGCTCCCAGATATGGAAACTGCTCCTTAGCCACGCCAGGTTCCCCAAGGTCACACAGAAGCCAGCACGGTCCAGCTAACCTGGAATCTGATAAAAAAGGATGGTAACCTATGAGCCCTGTGGCTTGGCCATTTTAGGCCTTTTGCTGGGTCTTTACACTGTGGTTTCTGTTTTATGAACCTTGCCCTGGGCAAGAAGGCAGGCTGCTTTGTGTTGGGCCTGAGGCCCAGGTGCGGACCTTGCTGAGCCAGCCAGGAGAGGCCTAGAAACCCCAATGGCTGCAGCAGACACGGATGAGAACTCTACCTGCTCCTCAAAACCATACCTGGAGGCTCCAGCAGTCTTGGGCTCACAACCACTTTGGACCTTAGCTTTGTCTAGAACTGCTGAAGCCAGGGTCCCTGGGACAACTGAAAGTAGGCTGGGCCTGAGCTAGTGTCTAAAGACCCCTTTCCTCTTCTAAAGGGAAACACGGTATTTTAGCTGGGTGACACTTGGGAGACTGAGGCAGGAAAACAGCCAATCTGAGGTCAGCTGGGAGACTTTGCGAAAGTATTCACCATACCTCAGTTCTTGAAACCCTGAATAAAACCTCCAACTCTTCAACATAAAAAGCATCCTCCATGGCTGGGGGTGGAGGGGTGGTACTCCATCCCCAGAACTAAGGAAAGAATGGAAAAAAGCATCTTCCAGTAGCAAACTAATTTATTTCACAAGCTGGTCTTTTTAACTGGTGAATATAACTCATCATCAGGATGAAAACAGGAAGTTTACGTATGTTCACAAACAGAGGCCTCTGAACATGGTCCAGGGCAGATACCTGTAAGTTGCTGGGGGCAGGTTGGGGGAATCAGCACAGCTTAGTAAACTTGTCAGAGACAGAGCCAAAAGGTTTGGAGGCTGGGGGCTAAAAGAGAACCAGTCATTCTGAGGATCTGGCCTGGGTGATGAAGATGGAGGCTGGTGGGAAGATGGTGGGCATGTCACTGGCTGGAGAGAGAGGGGATGAAAGCCTTGGATACAAACAGAAAGAATGAGCAAGTACACGGACTGCGCAGTGTCAAGCAGCACCACAGACCCAGTGCTGTGGGTGTCCAGAAAGCAGCTGGAGTGCTGCCGGGACAAGTCCTCTGGGGCTATCCAGTTCTGCACCCAGGTGTGTCCCCAGCACGGTGACCAGAAAGGGCTGGCCTGCCAGAATGCACCCAGGGAGGGTGGGTTGAAGAGCTGCTGTCCCCCAGGGGGCAGGGCGAGCCCACCCAGGCTTGTGAAGGAGCAGAGGCTCAGCTGTTGGGGAGAGAGGACTGGCCCGGCAGCCTTGAGGGGAAGCGTGACTGGGGTCAGCCCATTACCCCATCTTGGCCACTGGTTGGCCCGGGACGGACAGCTCCAGTCACTGACCCCTGTGTCACGAGTCATCCGTGGGAATGTCCAGAGGGCAGCGCGTGGTCAGCCATCGGGGCTGTGCTGTACCTGACTGAGTCTGCTAGCGGCCACAGGGCACCTCCCGGGCATTCAGTCTCCTCTCCCTTAGCCAGGGCTCGCCGCCCAGCACCGCTCTCTCCAGGATCCAGGCCCCAACCCGGAAGGAAGCGTCACCGCGGGAGCCCCCGCCTCCCCGAACCCCGCGCACCTGGAGAAGGGCGTGGGGCCGGCGCCCTTGAGCTGCAGCTCCCAGCGCTCGCCGGCCGCCGTGCACACCTCGCCCAGGTACATGGCGGCGCCGTCGCCCAGCTGCCCAGCGAACTGGCCGAACTGGTGTCCGCAGTAGCAGTGCGCGGCCGGCTCGGCGCCCGGCAGCAGGGCGTTGCCGCTGAAGAAGAGCGCGGCCTCCGCCTCGGCCTCGTGCGCGGCGGTGCCCAGTCCCAGCAGCGCCAGCGCTGGCCCCGACAGCGCCACGAGGCGCGGCTGCCGCAGCGGGGCAGGGCGCGCGCGGCTGAAGCAGGCCCCGGGCACGGGTCGCGGCGCGGACGGGGCGCCCTCAGGGCCGGGAGGCGGCGTCTCCACCGGCAGCGCGCGCAGGGCACGGTTGTCGAAGCGCAGTGCCGCCAGCCAGCGCGGCGCGGGCTCCATGGCGGCGGAGCAGGCCGCCGCCAGCGGGCGGTCCAGGAACAGCGGCTGGGCGCGGGCAGCCACGAGCCAGGCTCGGCGCGCCGCCCTGACAGAGGCCATCCGCCACGCCGGAAGCACCGCCGCCCGGCTGGAAGCCCCGCCGGAAGCCCCCGCCCCGCGCCTCGCCCATTCTCTGGGGGAGATGGGCGCGGCCGCGCCTGCGCAGGCTGCACCAAAACGTGGCCTTGATTGGCTTGCTCGTCCATCTTTCTGCAACCCCGGCTGGCGCGCGCGAATCCGCGGTAATCGCGGCTTGCTACGCTAAGCCTCTGACCCGCGGGTCTCCAAAGTTGTGTCTGGGTGGCACGTGACAGGCCAGACTGCTCCGAGTGGGGCTGACATGCTGAGTGACGTCCCCAAGACCACCGGGGACGCCAAGTCTGGACGAACCAAGGTCAGCCCCGGCCTCACGTCGGGCCGGCCCCCAGCCCCACTCTGGCTTCCGGTCTCATCCATACTGTTGGGTTTAGGTTGTTAAGGGTCCGTGAATGTTAGGCTATGTGACTTGTTGGCCTGAGGGGACACCTGGTGGGTGCTAAGGGTTCCAGCAGGTCAGCACAGAAGAGTAGTGACCATCCCCAGCCTTGGGGGCTTTGGCTCTGGCCACACCATTGAACTGCCTGGCCACCTTCAAAAAGCCCTGGGTGCCTGTGATGGCAGTTTTGTGGATGTTGGGTTTGTGTCCTCTCAGAGTCGAAGAATGAAACCGAGGGACACCGAGGCAAACAGAGCAAACAGTTTATTTAAAAAAAAGATATAAAAAAGACTTCTCCGGGAGAAGGGAGTCTCAGAGCCCAGAACTTGAAGAATGGGTCCAGCTCATTTTTCTTATAGTCTCTCAAAGATTCTCCCCCTTTGGTTAATCACTGCCTTCCCTCCCCCATGCCTGGGAGCTTGAGTGCAGAATTCTGGTCTGGCCTAGTCTCGATCCTGGGCCACAAGCATCTTTATTAGCAGAGGGAAGTCGTTGTCTGGATTGCCATTGTTAGGGAAGGGGATGTGAAGGGGATGTGAAGCTGATTTGCACATCTGCCTACTTAGGGCAGTGGAATGCTCTTTGCCCTCTCAGGAAAAAATGACCATTAGTTAATTTTCTCCTTGTCAACCTGCATTATTCTGCCTACACTGACTGCCAAACTTTTCCCCGTCTCACCTGCAGACAGACCAGGGTCCAATGAGCTGGGCAGGGCAGAAGCTGGCTACCCCTTGCATTGTGCAAGCACAGAAGCCACAGCAGAGTGGGCTTAACTTAATGCACAAGACTCCTCCGGCGCTGGCCCAGTGTGGCACCTAGGCCATGGAAGCAGCTGGTGTGATTGACTGTGCAATGCACCTGGGCACTGGCTGCCCTCACCTCAGTTGCTGTGCCACCAGCCTGTGCCTAACTGATTTTGATTACCGCTGGCAAAATTGCCAGTTTTGTTCCTGCAGGGTAGGCAGCCATCATAGTCGCAATCTGGTGTGCTGGGGTGCTGCCCTCTTGGCTGTCAGCCTAGCCCAAGTGCAGAACCACATCCCCTGCATGGTGTGGACAGTGGGCTCAGCAGCCCCTCTGCCTGTGTCCCCAAGGTCTCCAGGGCTGCCTCACTGGGATTCCCCAGGGCAAATCCTCAGGAAGGAATAGCTCTTCCCAGAGTGGAAGCAGGGCACAGGTACTGGGAAAGCTGGACCTCTGGGCTCTCACTCCCAGGCTGTATGAGCTTCTCAGGAAAGCAGGAGAGTCCCCTGGGGGTGCAGGGGAGGTGGCCTGGAGAGCCCCAGCCATCCCAGGCATTCGCCTGAGTTCCCTGAGTTTGGCCAAGGTTAGCTGGGAGAGGTGGTCCTCCTTGCCAACATGGAAGCTGTCACAGTCCTGCAGGCCCAGATGGGAGGACAGGGCTGAGATATGCTCCAGCCCTAGCCTGGGGTTGCCTGAAGGAGTGGGCACCCAGGTTCAGGTCAGCACCACCCAGCCACATCTCCCTATTTCTGCTTGATCTAGCCTAGAGATGCAACCCTACCCTTACCATCCCCTGTCCCTGCCCTGTGTTCTTGTGGGGATCCAAGTTGCAAGGCTTGAGCCCTTGCCTGTGGCCAGCACAACCCTCTTATCCTCCACATCTCTGAAGCCCTGGTGGTACTCCTGCCAGGGCTTCTCAAAGTCCGGGACCTCTTCCTGTCCCAGTCTCAACTCTGAATCACAGCCCAGCTACCATCCTTGCTCATGTTGCAGAGAACCTGGCTGGAGCCTGAGGCAGGGGTAGACAGGAGCCTTGGCTGACCCACCCAGGCCTGGCCCTCTCAGACAGCCACAGTCCCCTATGCATTTATTTATTCAGGTACTGGAGATTGAATATGGGGTACTTTATCACTGAGGTACATCTCCTACCCTGTTTTTTTTGTATTTTGAGACGGGGTCTCACTAAGTTGCTGAGGCTGGCCTGAAACTTGTGATCCTGCCTCAGCCTAAGTCACTAGGATTTATGTGTGTCTGTCACCACACCCAGTGTGTTTATTTGAAAAATGCATAACATTGTTTTTCTGCTTATCAATGTAGTATAAACGTGTGTCGTGATAGAAATTCAAAGATTTCCAAAAATAGGGTAGTGGCAAAGCAGAGCCCCCCTCCCAACCTCTCCCCATCTCATCACTGTCAGACGCTTGGGCACAGATCAGCTCATAGTCCCTGCCTCAGACTGTAGGACAGGATGTGGATGGTTGCTCACCTGCAGGGAGACACTGGTGCCATTGGATTGGATGGTGTGCCTGCCACAGCAGGCCCTGGGGCTGCCTTTCTAAATCTGGGAGTAGATTTCTCATCCTAGTCCATTAGCCAGGCAGCCTCCATTCCCTCTGGAGGCTGCAGCTGGGCCAGGGCTTTGGGCCTGTGTTCCTCCTGCTGTGCATGGACCTGTCTACGGGGCCCAACATGAGCCTCACTTGTTGCCCTGGGGGTTCTGGCTTGCTCTGGCCTGGCAGTGGTCTGGGGATGCCACAGTGCTCCAGCCCCTCCTGCATGTGCATAAAGCAGTTTGTTGTAGATGTCCTGACCCACCCTCAGTGTTCTTGGCAGGAACCTGGCAGGTTCTGGGGGCAGGATGAAGTCTTGCCGGACATAGAGGCTGCCTGGGCTGGAGAGGCGTGCTCAGGCTGCACCGGATCTATTGAGGGGCCCTGCTGGTACCTATCTACTCCTCCCTCAGAGCCCCCGCCAGACATAGGGATTTCTGCACCACCACCTGGGCCTGTGGAGAGAGGGCCTAGTCTGTCAGGGGCAGGTTTGGTAGCCCTGAATTCCCCAGCCCACCTTGTACCAGTTGTTGATGCTGAACCATGAAACTGACACAGGCTACAGAGATGACAGCCAGACTCAGCTGGGGGCATTCAGTCACACTTCTAGGGGTCGGAGTGTGGGGAAAGAGCTAGAACTCTCAGCCTCTGCACTGCTCTGTCACCCCTCCATATTCACCGTGAGGGTCTTGTTGAGTAGTTATAGGCTGTTGGTCCCATTGGGCCTTTGGTTGAGGCCATGGGCTGGTCCCACCTCCCCTCAGGTGGGAAAGTCAGGGAGGTGTATACTGGAAGACGTAAAAGGACTCTGAGCAGGTTCTCTTGGCTGGGGCCTACTCCACCCTTCTGGGTGGGGGCCTTTGCTAAATATGTGCAGGTGCAAAGTGCCAGACCTGTGTCCTTTGCTAAGGTGAGTGGCACATTCCCAGAACCCAGGCAGTGCCCTCAGCATCTCACAGACCCAGGGGGTGGGAATGGGAGAAGGCCAGGACCTCCCTCCCCTATTCACCTGAGCCCCATTTCCACACATGTCACAAAGCAGGAGCTTCCAAAATTAGAGTTTATTTCAGTTTCTAAGGAACAAATCCACAAGTATGAGACAGGAAGGACACAGCCCAGCCAGCCTCACAGTGCCTGTCCAGCTCAGCATGGGTGGGCTTCATCTGATTCGACTACAGTCAACACAGGACAATTAGGCATGGCCCTGAGCCCTGACTGGGGTACAGATGCTGGCAACAGCTGCCCAGGAACAATGGCTCCCCTACACAGTTGAGAGGAGTGCTGCTGGTACAGGCCCATCTGAGGCCCTGAACTTGTGGACCACCAGTGGCACTCACTGGCACAGACTTGCAGTGGCCTGGGTACCCCTACTGGATCCACCGACAGCAGGTGCAAGCCCCTCCTGGCCCCAAGGAGGGTGGGCTAAGACAGCAGGCTCACACCTGAGGCAGCCCTGGCCTGTGCAAGCCTGCAGGTGCAGCCCCTAGAGGGCTGGGCTGAACCCCCAGAGCTGACCTGAACTACATGCACCCACTCAGAACACAGACAAAGAAAAAGACTTCCTCTTTGTCCCAACTGGATTTAAGGCTTATATTTCCTGACATTTGCTCCAGTTTGTTTTCTTTTTGAAGTTAAAATTTCCTGAGTAAAAAATTGTTAGACGTTTAAAAAAGCCCAAACACAGAATCTCTGTAGGCAGGGAGGCAGAGATGCAGCCTGGGCACCGTGGGCACACTCAGGTCAGCAGCACTCAGCAAAAGCTGACAGTAAAGCGCTGTGGGGCATTCATCCTCGCCAGACCTGCCACCCTAGACACACCTTGAGATGTGGTTGGGACCTAATGCTCCTGCCAGCTGGAGCACGAGGCACAGTGAGGTAGGTACAATCAGCAGTTCACCAGGCCCAGCCACCACCCTCGGAGCTGAAGTCCCTGGATAGCCCTGCAGTGTGGGAGGGGGCTGCTGGGAGGCCTGAGCTTGGTTCAATGAGCCTTTATTTGGGTGGGTGGGTGCTGGGGAGGGCAGGTGAAGCGTGGCCTGGACCCCCATGGGGGGCGGCTGTAATGCACCTGCACCCCGGAAGACTCCTGGGGCAGCACCGTCTGCAGCGGGGTGCTTGGCGCTCCTACTGGTTCGGCCGGGCCGCGGGTGCCCTCTGCAGGCAGTACTGCGTAGCGCGCAGCGACAGGACCAGGCTTGCGGTGCGGCGGCCCACGCAGAACAGGCCGTAGCCCAGCAGGCCGAGGAAGGCAGCCTTCAAGGCCAGCCGGGACAGTCGGCCCACGATGGATGGCGGGGGCACGCTGGGGGAGGAGAGGGG
Organism: Aplodontia rufa; assembly: GCA_004027875.1. Taxonomy (NCBI): domain Eukaryota; kingdom Metazoa; phylum Chordata; class Mammalia; order Rodentia; family Aplodontiidae; genus Aplodontia; species Aplodontia rufa. Next base: position 27,996 of record PVKS010017075.1, on the reverse strand, counting down.
GCTGGGCCTGGCTGGGGCACTCGGCCCTGGCCCCGGCCCCTGCAGCTTGCAGTCCTACCGTACCCATCACACACCTGGTCTCCACCCAGTGCGGTTCCTCCACCCTGCCCAGCCGCACCCATCGCACCAAACCGTGCATCACACCCATGGCACCCACTGCACCGTGGACCCAGGGTCTGGCCACCCCTGGTGGCTGAGCGCGGGCACTCACGTCATGATCTCCTGGATGTCCAGATCGGTGCTCCAGTTCTTCTCGATTCCGGGCACGTGGCCCATGCCCACGACACCCACCACCACGGAGGGGACGCACTTCCTCGGCTCCGCTGTGGGGGAGGGCGGAGGTCAGCAGCACCGCAGGGCAGGCGTCAGGGCTCCCGCCCGGCCCTCATGCCACCTTCAGAGGCGCGGGGCAGCTCGAGGCACCGGGCTGCCTGCCGCAGTGCGTGGGTCAGGTACACGTCACGCTCTGCCACGATGGTGCGGTGCAGGTCGGGGAACTCGCCGATCATCTCGGCCATCATCTGTTCCAGCAGGTCCTTCTGCTTGCAGCGCTCCACGTCATCCTTGCTGCAGGCAGAGAACACAGTGCCAGCCTCACAGGGATGGGCCAGTGGAGGCTGGCGCTGCTGCCCAGGGCAGGGACCACTCACTGTTTATTTGGGGTTTATGGTGGGGGCAGGCTCAGCCAGAACAGGAGGCTGGAGCCCGGCTAGGCATATGCTGGGTGGGGTGTGGGACAGGTGGGCTACCCTACCTGATTGGGTCTGATAGGAAGCAGAGGCCCCAGGCCAGCTTGACCTTCTGCCAGAAGGAAAGTGCAGCAATGGCCCTCTTGAAGGTGACTGGGATTGGCCGGTCACCCAGGTGGAACTTGCAGAAAGGCACCTTACTTGCCTGGAGCAGATATGGAGTGTCAGAACTCACAGGGCCCCCAGCAGCTCCTGCCAGCCATATTGTTCTCCAAATAGCACCCCCAGCACCCACCTCCTTGAAGGCCTCCCTGAACTCTCCGCCAGGGGCCATGCCCAGCTGCTCCGTGATGTGGGCAGATACCTTCAGCAGCAGCATCTGCATGAGCCCAGACATGAGCCCGTTCTGCAGGGAGAGGCCATGTGTCAGCCACGGTCGGGGTGGGCAACATGGGCCCCCTCTGAGCACTCTGGGCTCCTTCCACACAAGGAGGGTCAGACCACAGCAGAAGCATGCAGGCCTCAACAGCCACCTTCCAAACATTTTCTCTCTGTAAAGAGCTTTCTTTATAGGACAGTCCAGGGTGTTGCAGGGGGCCAGCTGATACTGTCACGGATGGCCTGACCACGTATGAGACACAGGCTAATTCTGGGCAAAAAGTGGCGTCCAGAGCCTCATGGAGGCTGTCCTATTGCTCTCCACATGTTTGCCAAGGCCAACACAGATGGAACCAGTGTTGCCTGGCAGGCTCTGTCCACACATATCAGCACAGGCTGCCTCTGGGTCTTGCTGGGCCCAAGGCTTGTGTGGGTGCATTGAGGAGATTCCCCCATCACTACTACTCTGGCAAGGACACGAGGCTCTGGTGCAAGCCCACTGCCCTGTGTGGGATCCTCCCCACGAACTGCTGGTAGACTGTCCACACGCTCCACATTCCCAGGAAGCTCTGCCCTTGACCCCTGGAGGAGTTCTGATGGGTGTGTCCTTGCTTGCCTGGGGTTCAGGCTACACTGCACAGTCCAGGCTAACTATGAGACTTAGGGATCTGGACCAGGTGGTACCAACCCGACCTCCAGAGGTTGGACGCCAAGGTCAGCTGTGCTCAAGTGTCTGAGCCCCTGAAACTCTGGACACCAGGGCACAGTGAGTCTCCCTGAGTCAGCAACACCAGTCTGTGCTGTTGCACATTACAGCTGGGGGGCTCGGTGCTGTCCCAGACTCCCTGAGAGGGACGAGGGGCGGCTGTGCTAGCGTCTCCCAGTCCCTGACCCACACCTCTTTCCTCTGCCAACCCTCGCCTGTGTTCTTGTCCATGAATGGCTGCAGCTCAGACATGGCTTGGCCCCATCTGTGCCTCCTACTGGATCACTGACCCTGTTTGGGGTGGGATGGGTAATAACAGTCTCTTCTTAAGATGGCCTGTCAAGGGCCAGGGTGACCACCCATGGCCACCTCTGGGACACCAGGTGAAAAGCAGACTGTGCTTTCCAGGGACACCCTGGTGGGTGTGCTGGGCAAACCTTGGTGGACTCCCCTGAAGATACAAACTCAAGTGCGATGCCAGGGCTTCAGTTTAATCCCCACTGGTCTGGGGAAAGCTTGCAGGATGAGGGTCACGCAGCGACAAGGTGGGGTCAGGCTGGTCAGATGCTACTGGGACCCAACATCAGCTCAATATAATCCAAGTGGCTCCCACTGAGGGCCAATGTCATCTACTTTGCCCTCCCTCACCTGACACTAGACAGCAACATCCCCTCCTGGCCCATGGTCAGCATCAGGGCAGGGCAGGGCAGGCCAGGCAGTGACCAGAAGCCTGGATGCGGCCTGAGCCATGGCCCCTTCTCTCCAGGGCAGACGGCAGCCCCTTATCTGCCCCCCGCCGCCCGCCTGCGCACCTGCCTCACAGCCTGGTGCAGCTTCTCCAGGCTGACTTCCCGGGCCTCCCGCAGCAGCGTCCTCTCGTCCATCTTCAGCATGGACACTCGGTACTGGCAAAGCTCCACCACCACCACGTCAGGCTGCACCTCCCGGATGGTCTGCAAGGTGGTTACCCTTCCCAGGACACCTGCTGCCACTGCAGGGCAGGGGGGCCCACCCCCAGCCCAGCCCCACCCCCAGAGGTGGTCAGGAAGGCACAGCCAGCACCATCAACTGTGCTGCTGAAACAGCTCAGTGCTAAGGGCAGAAAGCACAGGCCCTGGGCCCTGGGGCACAGACAGGGAGTGGGAAGGACAGAGGCAGTGCTCACCTTTACCACGTCCTGCTTGCTGTCATCGCTGAAGTGGGCGGTGCCCACTACGTACACCCGGCTCCCATCCTCTGCCACCAGCTGGGTCACGGTGGGCGGCAGGTTGGGCCGCTCTCGCCGCCGCTTCAGTTTCATCTCCAGGAGCAGGTTGAAGGCATCCACGTCAGCTGCACCCACAACACAGGCCACAGTGGGATGCAGCCCTACTCTAGGGTGGCACCTGTACACTGCAGGTGGCTGAGCACATTTGACACTTGGCTACTCTGTCCCTCATCCCACCCAGGCTACTGCAAGGGAGCACCAAGGACAGGGGACAGCAGTGGGGACTAAGTGGCCCAGTCAGTGCTCAACTCCAATTAGGGCTGGATTTAGGGTAGGGGCAGGGGCTCTGAGCAGGCAGAAATCGGGGGCACAGTAAGGAGGACTCCTGCTGCCCTCAAGACCCCTTCCCGACGCCCAGGGCAGGCCAGTGCTACCTGCAGCCCTACCAGGTCCCAAGCAGTGGCCAGGCAGCTACCTCCCCCATCCCAAGAGCCCACGCCAGGGAATGTGCCAAGGTGGAAGGGAAGACATACACAGGTTCTGGGGCTCTCCAGAAAGCACCTTGGGCACTGACCCTGAGGCTCCTGATGTCATGACTGGCTCCACATCAGCCTGTGGGTGGAGGGAGAGTTTAAGCTGGGTAACGGTGAACTCTGACTCTCAGATTAGGCAGTCCTATGTTGACCTCTGCCACTCAAGGCTACCCGCAGGCCACCCACCACAGGGACCTTTCCCTTGGAGGGTTTTCCTGCTAGTCTCTGAAAAACCCAGCAGCTGTGTCAAGTTCTTTGCAGAGAAGCAGCTGGAGGAACTCATTGAGTCCACACTCCCTGGATCTCCCACCAAGCAGATGCTGCAGAGCCCAGGGTCGTTCAGGAAGCCCCCGGCCACCTCCTCACCTCCTGAGGTGGCTGCTCCTCCCCCTCCATGGCTGGGCCTCAGCTTTCTGACCAATGGACACCTGAGGAGACAGGACATGGTCCTCACCTGGGGCCCCAGTACAGGACCTCAGGTTTCCTGACTTTACACTGGTTGCTGAGGTCCAGGGTCCTTTCAGGTGGGGCCTGGCTAGGGAGAGGCTGGTAGCCTCCATGAGCAAAACAAAGATAGCCGGTGCACAGGCGATGCCCCAACCTGCAGCCTGCACCCCAAGCAGACAGGACTGGACCAGGTCAGGTTGTGCAGCACGCCCAAGAGGTCCATTTCAGGACACAGCAATGTGGTGGCATTGCGAAAACCACTTCAAAGAAACCCCTTTCCATAACGCAGCACAGATGCCAACAGTACGGCCACCAGTCAGGCAACTCGGCATCTTTAGGGTGCTGTTTCTTCAGCTTAAAAGAGGAAAGTGCAGCAGATGCCTGAGAAAGGCTCATGAAGGGCTGGGTGACTTAGGAGCCTGAGGCAGGAGGATCACAATTGGCAACTTAGTGGGACCCTTCTCAAAAAAAAAAAAAAAAGGGAAGGGACCGCGCAGAATAGCTGCAGAGTGTCAATGGGCTCAGTCCCCTGTGCCCCTCCCCACTCCCCAGAAGGAACGCTGCCAAGGCCTAGGCTGCCCGCAAGGCACCAGACCACACATGGTTTTGCACTATGTCCTTCAGAGAAGAACCAGCTCTGGGAATGGGGGCCTGGAATGCTGGATAGCAAGGAGGGACACATTGACCAAAGGGTACAAACAGAACACCAGTCAGACCCACGCCTGAGGTGACTTAGGCCATGGGTGGGGACCAGTGTCATGGGCAGTGCTGGCCAGGTGCGTGTCCCTACACGTGGCTCTTCTTGGACCTGCTCAGCAGTCAGTGGACATCATGCATTTCGGTTGGATGTATGCTCCACTACCTGGCAGAGCTAGGAAAACATTCAAACCAACTTCAAGCCCCCACACAGTGCTGCAGGGGCTGGGCACTGGCAAAAGGGACCCCTGCACACGCAGTCACAGGAAGAGGCCACAAGACCCATACCACAGCACGATGCAAAGGGGAAAAGGCACGGGCACATTGGCAAGGTCAGTGCTTGGTGGCTTTAGTCCCAACTTGTGAAAGCTGTTTAAATGTTTTCTGCTGGAGAAATCTGGCCACTGGATGTTGCAATACTAAGGAACCAGAATGTTCCAATTTGCTGTTAGCTGCAGCATGGCTCCATTCCGAGATGTCTGCGTGTGTCAAAGCTGTGTACTGAGAGGAAGGTGCCTCAGAAGGAGCCACACAGGGATGGGGAGCTGGTGGACCAGGGCTGCAGGCTGCAGACGTTGAGGACCTGCGCTCACGTCTGTGTCTCCATTGCTGCATGCCTCTCAAGCTTTCAGCAAACGAACATGGTGCTCTCTCAGCTCTTCCCCTTGGTGTCCTTCGGTCACCTGGCTGTGGTAACCACAGACCCAGGGCCTCAGTGGCACCTGGCTGGACGGCTGAGCCCAGTTACTGTGCCTCTGAGCTCACTTCCTCATCTGCACCAAGGAGCTCAGTGAAGTGTTTAGGTGGACAGGATTCTCTAGAAAAACTCTCATGTGGTGTCCAGGGACACAGACATGCCCTGGAGCTGAGTAAGAGGAAGGCCATTCTGAACATGGCAGGGCCTTCTGGAAGAGGAACTGGCATGGAGGAGGGGGCAGCAGGCAGGAGTCATGGTCAGGAAGCAATGGGGCCCCTGGATGAAGGAAGGTCAGCCAAGACTGAGAGAGACAGTCAGAGCCCAAGCCAGCCTCTGAAACCTAGTCTTTAGGGCCCCTTAGCTGCTGCAGAGGGCAGGGGAGTCCAGCCCACAGCATGGCTCTGGTGCCACCCTCTCCACCTGGGTTTCCAAGGCTAGAAACTGCCCTACCCTGGGCGTTATAAAGGTCAGCACATCTGGGAAGAGCTCTGGGTCTGTTTACAACCAGGGTCTCCACTAAACCTCACAGGCCTTGGCTCATCTGAGCCCCACCCCCAGGGGCCTCCTTCCTGTCTCTAAAGTGCTCCATCTGTACAAGACACCGCCTGAACCACAAACAGAGGATATGTACCAGGAGGTGCCTGCCTTCCAGGGCAGTGTGGCCAGCTGGCTCTTCCACTGCACAGAAACAGAGGGTGGAGAACTGGGGAAATGAGATGATCATCCTGAGTCCAACTTAACATGATGGAAGCAAACGATTCTTGGTCATGAGCAGAACCAGGTTGCCAAAGCATGAAGGAAAAAAAACTTAAAAAAAAAAAAAAAAAAAAAAAACCACCCTGTGCAGCTTGGCAGGAGGCTATGGCACCACCAGCGAATGGGAGAAGACCACGTTGCCTCAGCCTGCCTTGCCCTCCCACCGGCATGGCGGCCTCAAGCCTGCAGTCAGTCTGGCCAGACACACCCTCTGCAGCTTGCCCAGGGAATGCCTGAGCCTGAGGTGGACAGGGCAGCCCCTAGGGCTGGGGGGGGGAAGGGGGGGCTCTGAGTCTGTTCTGGGGAGTCTCAGGCCTACGGCAGAAACTGGTCTCGCCTTGTCTCCCACAAGGGTTGAGAGGACAGATAAGCCAAGCCTTAAGTCCCACAATGGCTAGGCCACCCAAATGCAGCCCTGTGGCTTCTGCCCTAGCCCCTGCAGCCACTCACCATGGGCAGTGCCTGCCCAGCCTGGGTGTGGTTAGGCAGGAAGGCCACCAAGGCACAGGGTGCCCAGAGTCTGATTCTGAGGGCATCTCTCTCTGATGTTAATACATTCACATACTTTCCAAAACTGGTTTCCTCACTCTCAGGTTACTATCCTCCCCTATCCGCAGTGTTATCTATGCTAAAGAGTAGAGCCTGGTTCTCACCCAGGTGTCCATCAGAGTGTCCAGCCACTGTACCTCTGCTTCCTGCTTGTCTTTCTGAGACAGGCTCCAGCCTTCAGCAGAGACCAGCAGACCCCGCTTGCCACCCCCAGCAGGGATAAATGCCTCCTCTTCTAAGCTCCGAGCAGAGCTGGCAGGCAGTTTCTGGCCCGTTCCTGGCCACAGCAGCAGACCAGGGGCTGGACACCAACTGCAGGAGATGGCTCCTGCTAAGGTCTGCTGGCAGCCAGGCCGACGTTCCTTCCACCTGCCAGTCAGCTCTCAGCAGCTGCTAAGCTCCCAGAAAACAAGTCTCAGACCTTAGAGCATCCCCGACAGCCCCTCCCTGCTGCATAGGCGCGTTGGCTTCCAGGGCCAGGGTCCCGAGGAGGGACAGCCCTGGGACAGCGGGGTCGGAGGTGATTGTTGCAGCCCCCAGCCCTGGCAACTGCCCCTCCTGGGTTCCAATCCTACGGGCTCCTCCCAAACCCACACGCGGAAGTCTCGAACCCAGGGCAACGGAATCCCATCAGGGAAGCCGCGGGCGGGGCCTCGGGGTGGCTCAGTGCCCTCGGCGTGGCCCTGGCACGGCCGACGCGCACCCGCACCTTCCTGGGCCAGGACGCACCGCCGGGGGAACCCAGGCCCGGCTGCCTCCGAGCCGGGCCGAGCGGACGGCCCTGGAAGGAGGGCGGCTGCGCCGAGGCCCCCACCCGGCGTACGCCCCGGAGCCCACGCACCTCCGGGTCGGGACACCGCGCGGGCGGCGCCAACTCACCGGCCCGGGCCTCACAGGCTCCCGCCGCGTCCCGAGAAGTCGGCGGCCCCTCGTGCGCGGCCCCTCGAGCGCGCGCCGCCGGGGCCTGGGCGCGCGGCACGCCGGGAAGCCTCCCAGGGGCCCGCGCGCCGCCCTCCCGCCCCCGGGTCCTAGCGCGCTGGTGTCTGCGTCGGAGTAGCGCGCAGCCGCGCCGGGTCTGCGCAGTGGGTGTTCACCGACCGCGCTCGGTGACACTGCTGCCCTAGCGTTCTGCGGGCGATGGTGGGATCCGAGAGACAGGAGCGTGCGGCCGGGGGACGGGTCGGCAGGGCACGCCGTGGGCAGGGCGGGGAGGAGCGGGGCCCCTGGGCATCAGGACCCTGCCAGGTCAGGTCCCAGCGGCCGGTCGAGCGCGCGCCCGACTCGGGAGCCCAGTGCTGCAGCAGGGACCGAGCTGGTCGCCCTGGGCCAGGACTGGCTTCTGCAGAGGGCTGCGGGGGCCTCCGCCGAGGCGCTGGTGAGTGGGTGGAAGGGGCCAAGGAGAAGGCATCGCTCCATGTGACTGCCCAGGGCAGATCCTGGTGTGATGACCCAGCAGGCCCCAGGTGGGAGGGTAGACCCGTCCAGTTTCCAGGCCCGAGATCCAGGCTTCTGAAGAGCTGTCCCTGACACTGGTGTTATGTACATGTCACATGGTTCCCATGTCTTGAGCCCGAGTGTGGCCCTCCTGGGGTCTGGCCACTTTGGGAGATAACCCCATGCACTCTGCACTACTCTGGGTCCCCTGTAGCAGCCTTGACCTACCATACAGGAGGCGGGGAGAAGCTCGGCTTTGGCACCTTTCTCATACAGCTTTCTAGTCCCCAGAGGGTCTGGCCTGGTCTCCCTTGTTGGAGGTACACCTGGCTCTAGCCACCAGCTTCTGGCCCGCCTTCTCCTCTCCATTCAGTCTTTCACTGTCACAACCTGCATCCTGTAGTGGCTTCTGCCCTTTCACCCACCAGCAGAGCCCCACCCCCACTCATTTACCAGGCACACTAGGTCACCTGGGATACCAAGGTATGGAGTATAGTTGAAATTCCCAGCTCTAGGCTGGTGTAGTGGGAAGAGGCCTAGGAGTCAGGCCTGGCTGGCTGGCTGGGTGCAGGGTTCTACCAGAACTGTGGACCGTTTGTCCTGGCACCTCTAGTCAGGGCTGGAGAGAAGAGGGTGGGGAGGCACTCCAAGTGGCCGCTGGCCCTTCGGCAGCCATACATTGGCCTGTCAGGAAAGGAAGGTGCCTGAGACTAGCCCCTGGTTGGTTGGGGGAATTAGAACTGCCCTCTGAGCTCCCACTGAGGCCTGTGCTGTCTGCACTGCGTTGTGAGGGGCCAAAAGCAAAAGATAGGAGAGTTGGAATCCTGGGGCGATGCTCAGCCATGCTGGCAAGGAAACTGAGGTAGATCCTCAGCTGGCAGGACCTGAGCCTCCCCCACAGCTTAGGCTATGCTTGGGAGAACAGAATGCCAGCTTGAATTTTCTTAACAGTTGTTCCCAAGCATGTTGTCTGGGGTGGGTTCTGTCCCAGCACTGTGGGTTGGTGCCCATCACATGTGAGCTCTTGGCATGGGTGCTGCCCAGAAGGTCCCTCTGTTCATCTAAGCAGCCAGAAGAGGGGCTTCTTGGGGTGAGCTGTGGAGGGGGAGAGGGGTGCTTTGGTCAGAGGAGCAGTGACCATGGTTTGTACTACCCCAGAGGAGCCCAGGGGCCCTTCAGAAGAGAAATGACCTTGGTTTGAAGCTATTTGCAAGCTTGGGGAGGGGAAGGCCCTTCTGGGTCCCTGGCCAGCTTTGCGGGTGCACACTGTTGAGGGATTTGGAGCAGGATAAGACATCTCCAACCAGAGGGAAGTAGGAATCTGAAGCAGACACCAGAGGAAGCCCTGGAGGGAAGGTTGGGCTTAGTGTTTCAGGATCCCAAGGGGCCAACAGGATCCTTTCCTTCAGGACTCTGACCACCTGATTCTGGGAAGGTGGGGTGACCCACTGGGACACGGTGCTAGAGGACAGGCCTGGGGGGTGAGGTGGCAGCATCCCTGACACCAACATGATGTGGCTACTTCTGCAGGATGCTGATTGCAGCCACATCCCTTGGCAGAGGAGCAGCCCACACTAAGGCCATGGATTACAGCACAGGACTCTTCTCAGACAGGACTGGCTCCAAAATGCCCTACCAGGCTGTGGCCCAGAGCATGGATGGGCAAAGCAGCTGCAGCCCCTGGCCCTGGTCCCATCATACCCCCAGGGCCTCCCATTTCCATCTCTGTTCTGTTTGAGCTCAGCCGTGGCATGTCCAGCCCCTGCCTGCTTCCCTTCACTAGCTGGGAAGCAGGGCCCAGAGGGAAAGTGCAGGAGCTGGACTTATGGGCACTGCCCACACCAGTGGGAAGTCTCATAACTCTGGGGCATCTTCACTCTGAGCAGAGCCTCTGGGCTGCAGGCTGGCAGGGTGGATGTGTGAGGGTGGGGAGGTCAGGGGACAGGAAAGTGGTTGGCATCACTTGAGCTTGCTTGATCATGGTCATTGTGAGGGAGCAGTGGCCTGCAGGGCAGCTGGCCAGGCCACAGAGGTGCCTTCCCTGAAGTGTGGAAACGCTGAGTGCCACCCCAACATCATGCCAAGGAAAGATCCTGGATCAGGCAAGATGGGCTTTCTGGGGACATGGTGTATATAAACCTTTTATTTTCTGCATTCTGATTCTGTTAGCTGGGGCTGGGCTGCCCCTCCTAGGGCTGGCTAATTTTGGAACTGTCCAACCATGTCATGTGTGAACCACCCAACCCATACCCCTCTATCATCTTGCACATGCAGGACCACTATCCACCTGCCCAGTCACCCCAGAGTAGCCAGGGACAGCCCTGTGCCCAGCACCTGCTGAAGATATTCAAATGCTGATCCTAAGCTTTTTTTTTTTTTTTTGCGGGGGTATACCAGGGATTGAACCCAGAACCCAGAGGTGCTTAACCACTGAGCCACATTCCCCAGCCCCCCACCTTTTATTTAAATTTTTAATTTTTTAAATTTTGAGACAGAGTCTCACTAAGTTGTACAGGGCCTCACTAAGTTCCTGAGGCTGGCTTTGAACTTGTGATCCTCCTGACTCAGCCTCCCAAGTCACTGGGATTACAGGTGTGTGCTGATCCCATGCCTCTCACCTGCCCCGCCTGTCCAGTGCAGGTGTTGCCCACATCTCCCCCAAGCTCCCTCTGCCTGATGTGTCCCCAAATGGCCCTGCGTGGCATGGGGGGCCCCCTCCTCTGGGATCTGTTAGCAATAAACTGCTCTCAGTGGCAGGTGTCTCCTGACTTTGCTGTCCTCACCACACCCGAATGGTAATAAAATTGTAAGACAGAACAAACCTGTATTCTAAATGGAATGTGGATTTGAGTCTGGTCCCCATGTCCCTCATGCTGGGCTCAGGCTCTGGTGGCCACATACTTGGCCGCTGCAGTGGAGGGGGAACTGTCCTGACTCCAGGGCTGTTCCAGGGAGGAGGCTGGTTGGGAACCTTCCAAGAGTCCCTGGCCAGGTAGCAGGTGGGTGCCCTCTGACCTTGGGAAGTCCATCCTTCTAATCTGTGGCTGATACCTCCCACCCCTGATGGGTTCTGCCCCAGCTGCCCCAGCCACCTGCCTTCAAAGAGCCCACAGGGCCACCCTGCAGGCACCTGGCTACATGTGGCTCCAGGGTGCCAGCCTTGTTCCACCCAGCCCTGGACTTGTGGGTGGTCCCCTGCAGTGGACCCCTGAGCTGCTGCACACCCAGACCACACCCAAAGGTCCCTCCTCCTGAAGCCATTCTGGACCCTGCAGCTCTCTGTTTCCCTAGGAGTACACCTGACAAGCCCCCTGCTTCCATGCATCTGTTCTAAGGGACATCTCCCCTGGGAATGGGAGCCCTGGGGGGTTGGGCCATACCTGCTCTGTCCCTGTGCCCAGGACCTGAGTCCAGGTTGTGTCCCCCCAGAAGTGCCCTCCACATGCCTCTGACCCCCACAGCCCTTCTCACACTTCTGGGCCCTGCACCCTGGGCCGGTGCCCTCCATGACAATGCTGACAGGTTCGGTGCTGCTGCAGGGGAGGCAGTGAAGCGGTTATCAGAATAGTATTTATTGATATGCTCAGTGCTACTGTGTTGATACTGTCACGGGCCGCGGTGGCTGAGGTAATAGGGACGGGGCCAGCCGCGGCCTGGGCTCCTGTGGGAAGCTTCATGGGCCTTGCCAGCAGCTGGGGCCCAGGAGGGGGCGGGGTTATTGCGTTGTACTTCCCTCGCTTGCACCTGATACCCACACCTGCCTCCCCCTCTGCTCACATGTGGGTGCCGCTGGCACACTGGTGCATCCTCACTGGGTGCTCTCGCCCACACACTCACTCAGGTTCACTTGCACACACACCACTGATGCTCACGCCCACCTCTGCTCACACAGGCACACACACCATCCTCAGGTTTAAACTCACCCCAAGTCTCCTGATGATAACTAGGCTCGTCAGTTACAGTAGTCATAGTAAAATAAAGTGTATGTCAGGCTTCGAGGAAAAAGTGCTTGCTGATCAGACCCAGGGTCCTTGGTCCCCACTGAGGGCATCAAGTCCCTGCAGGGTCCAAGCCCCTAAGCCAGTGATGCCTGGGGTGTGGCCCTGTGGCTGGCACCTCCTTCCCCAGTGTCCTCCTGGCTTGCTCGGAATTGGATCTGAGCTGGGGGCACAGAGCTGTCCTGTCACAGCCTCAGCCCACAGCAAACTGACTAAAAAAATAAACTCTTCATCTGGCAGCCCAGCTCCCCAGTGGGGCTCTGATGCAGGGCGGGGAGTTAGCCTCACCTCCTGCCCAGGCCAGCCCATGCATCTGTGCCAGCCCGATCCCGCAGGTAGGGGCCGAGCCCTGCAGCATGCGATGGGAGACTGGGAAGGTGGGCTGCACCAAGTGAGCAGAGGCCAGGTCCACTCAGGGCTGGACTTCCCTCGCTCATGCAGAGGGCTTTCAGTGGCCTGGGTGTCTGATCCCCTCAAAACTCCACAGTACTCACAACTGTTCTTGGCTCATCAAAGGTGGCGATGAGGATCTGCTGGGGAGGGGGGATGGCAATGAGGTCACCCATGTCTTGGGGCACACGCGGACCCCCTTCCTCCTCCTCCTGGGCCTCGTACAGTGTGTTGATGTGGAGCAGTGGGTGAGTGGCGTTTCGGCTCAGGATGGCAAGGGGGTCAGCCCTGCCCAGGCTGGCTGGCGACAGAGGGCCCGCAGCAGGGGCTACTGGGGGTGAGCAGACGCGAAACGGGGCTCCAGAAGGAAGCCCTGCCCGGGCTGGCTCCGTAGGGTAGGGAAGTGCTTCTGGGAGCGGAGCATCTGCAAATAGCCAGGTGGACAGGCACCTCACACTCCAGTCCCCCAGCTGCTGTGATGCCTGCCCCCACCACTGCCCTCCAGGCCTGCTGGGGCACCAGGCTACAAAGCCTCCTGGAGGGGCTAGTTCTCCTTCCCTCAGCTTCTTCCCTAGGCCTGCACAAGGCATCCTGACCGCCCAAGGAAGGTGGTGCCTTCATCTGACTGAAGTCCACTGGGAGAGGGCAGCCTTGTGTCCTGCAGCCCAGCCTGCCTCCTCCTCTCTGTTTCTGGGGTCGTCCAAGCTCAGGACAGGCCTGGCCTTACCCTTGCAGCTAACTCAAACTGTACCCTGCTTTGACCCCAGCCTGTTTAGTCTCGCCTCCTTCACACTGCTCCCTGCACCCGCTTCCCTCCTAGGCTCTGTGGGAGTCCGCCCTTGTCCCCACTAAGACCACTCTGTGCCATACCTTTGGTGGGTGCCTCGGCCAGGCCCAGGCTGCACTCCTCTGCCTGGGACAGGAAGCCGCCTTCCTGGCTCCGGGAGGCTGGCAGGGCAGCGGGCACGGCTTCAGGCTTGGCTTTCTTAGTGCCCAGGATGTAGGGGTGCACATCCAGGGAGAAGTGGCGCGCATGCTTCTTGTCGGGGGCGGGGGCGGGTCCCGCCTCACCCCCGCCCGCCTTGTAGTGGTGGGCGGCGCGGGCGCCCGCATCCAGCAGCGGGGCGATCAGCGTGTCAGTGGCCGTCTTCCTGCGCACCGGCTTGGGCTTGTCGGTCTTGCTGTTCTCCACGCGCATGATGGCCAGCTGCTCCTTGAAGGGCTGCGGCAGCGGGTTGCTGGTGGGGATCCACTTCATCTTCTTGCGAGCGCGCTTGACCACCGGCGGCTCGGCGGAGCCATCAGGCTCAGCGGGGTTGGCGCTGGGGTCCACCGTCTGGATGCCCGAGTCCCGCACGGTGGGCGTGGTGTCGTGGTTGGACTGGGCCAGCGCGGCCAGCAGCTGCCGCACCACGTTGTCGTACATGAGGTCGCTCTCGTTGGTGATGAAGTCCAGCCGGTTCAGCGACTTGATGTGGTCCCGGTTCTCGTTGCAGAACATGGCCAGGATGTTGATGTCGCAGAACTGGGAGCGGCGCCACTGCCGGCGCGTCTTGATGCCCACCTTGTGCAGCTTGTCGAAGATGAAGTTGCTCTTGCGGAAGATGAAGAGGTGGATGAGGTTGACCAGGATGATGAGGTTCATGAAGCACAGCAGCACGATGTCCACGCCCGCGATGATCCGCTGCAGCTGCACTGAGGGCAGCTTGCAGCTCACCCGCACTGCCGGGCCCCCGGCTGCCCCGTCGGGGGAGGCGCCCAGCGCACAGGTGAACTCGTTCTGCTTCTGGGTGGCGTAGTAGGTGCACAGGTAGGAGATGGGCACCACGCTGAGCAGCAGGATGAGCACGTGCCGTGCCAGGTACAACTTGGCCAGGAAGTTGCTACGGCCCCTGCGCTCCAGATACTTCTCAAACAGGTTCTGCTCAGGGCTTTTCTCCTTCTCCGCGTTCTCGATGATCTCTCGCTTTTCCCGCTCTGTGATGCCCGGCCCCTTGGACTGGATCTGCTTCTCGATCTTGGGGGCGCGACCCTCGGCCGCCCGGTGGTAGCAGTTGTCAATCTCCTGCAGCAGGAAGTTGAGCTCGGAGGTGAGACGAGTGGAGGCCAGGAACTCCCAGCCCAGCGCGGGCACATACATGATGGCTGCGAAGGCCAGCAGTGCGTAGGGCAGGAACTTGTGCTCGAACAGGGACGGCCACAGGCTGGCGTCCACATCTGGCAGCGCATCCCGCAGCTCCGTCCAGCAGTAGCCGCGGGCATACAGTGCCTGGTCACGGGTGAAGTTGTGCGGGGTGTAACAGTAAATGGGTTCCTCTGGGGGCAGAGAGGAGACAGGGCTGGGGCAAGAGGTGGGACTGGCCTAGTGGAGACCAGGGCTGGGACTGAAGGGCATCTGACTCCACTCCTGCAGCAGCCCCTGGCCTCAACTCTATAACCCCTTCCCCCACAGCTGCTTGCTTTGTGCAGGGATTGCTGTGTGCCAGACGGACCCCCACAGGTGCCCCCTCTGCTGGTCACCATCTTACCCTGAGCAACCCATGAGGTGGTCACCCAGCAGTTAAGCCCTGCCCTTGCCAGCCACAGGCCCCAGGAACTGGCCTGTACATGTATCTTGGTCTCCAGTTGCCATAAAGACTGTGCACAAGGGGAAACTGAGTCCTAGAGAGGACAAAGACAGGCCATATCACTCAGCCAGAATCCCTCTTTTAGCACCCCAGCTGGGCTGAACCCAGGTCCTCCTGCTGGCCTGCACAGTGGGAATGACTCATTCCTCCCCCCCCCTTTTTTTGGACTGGGATGTTCTGAACCCAGGAGCACTCTACCCCTGAGCTCCACCCCCAGCTCTTTTCAGTTTGAGGCAGAGTCTTGATGAATTGTCTAGGATTCCACGTGTGTGCCACCAAACCCGGCCAGGGACCTGTCTGTGAGTAGGGCAGGTGGTACAGATGCTCCCACCTGGCCAGAGGAGGCTATGGGGGCCCAACCTCCAAGAAAAAACCTGCCTGTGACAGGTGAGGGTGTCTCCTGGGAAAGGACAAGCTGGGAACCTGGATGCTGGTGGGCACAGCCAGGGAAGGCTCACTAGCAGGGCAACCATTGACCCAGCTGGGATCTTCCAACTGCAGGATGCTGGTCATCACAGCAGTGTGCCTTTCCCCCATGAGCCTGTCTGCTCCTGGTGACAGCACAGCCTATGGCAAGGCTGTTGTGAATGTTCAACCCCTGGCCATACTCAGTCCAGTGCTGGGATTCTGCATTTTGAGGCTTCTTGGGAGTAGCCTGAGGTCCCCCAGCCGTTGCACTATCAGGCCAGGTCCAGCCTCCTCATACCCCTTCTTGCACAAATGGAGCTGGCACCTGATCACAGCCACCCATACATGGCACATGCCCAGGTCCAGCCTACCTCAGCTGTCTCCCTCACCTCCACAAGTGTCAGTCCCAGGTCAGGGGAGCTTGGAGCCACCAAGATGTAAGCACTGCATACCATGGCACCATGGCTGCCTGTCTGTGCCCAGCCCTGGGAGTTGAACCCAGAGGGAGATGACCGAGAGGCCCCAGCCCTCTCTGGGAAGACCACTACCCACTGCGGAAGCTGCTCAGGGAGCCAGGGAGCTGGCAGCAGTGGCCAGCTATGGATCTGGGCACAGAGACCCCACTGGTTGCAAGTGCCTCCAGCCCTAGTCTCCACTCAGCAAGTCCCTAGTCCAGCATTCAGGGATCTCAGCCCTTCAGGACCTAGCACAGAGCCCCCCACCACCACCACCAGGGGTAAGTCTTCCAGACCACACCATGAGGGCCCAGTGGGCTTCACGTGCCAGAATGCAAGTCTATCAAGGATAGTCTCCATGGGATAGTCCTGGGGAGTTGTGGAGGGCTCCAGAGAAGGTGTGGATTGGCCAAAGTGAGCCTTGCTTAGCTGGGATGGGGGCCAGGGTTCGCTAAAGCAACTGCTGCCACCTCCATATGAGAGATGGACCCTGGCCACGGGCTGCAAAGGAGCCCAGGCTCTCAGGAGATGCTGGTCCCTAAGGTCTGAGGTCCCTGAGGACAGGTGACCAGGCCTAGTGGAGGGCTGGGTTCTGAGGAGAGCAAACAGGGAAAGGCAGAGGAATCAGCTTTTTTGGTTGGAAAAAAAAAAAGTAATTTTATTTCATTTTTGTCCTTATAACCAATCCCAAGAGCTGTCGAGGGGTGGGTACTCTTCTTTCTGGGGCCTGCTCCCACCCTGAGCTGTGCTTGTCTCTGCAGCCCCCCAAGCTGGTTGTACCTGGTAAGTGTGGGAAGAGGCCCCCAGAATTCCAGCTGCAGGCTCAGTGTGGCCACAGGGAAATGGACTCTAGGGCAAGGGTGGTATGTCCCCCCAGGCTGGTGTGAGTAGCCCCATGGCCGCATAATCCCCTGTGTGGCTGGTGCACTGCCCCCAGGGCACGGTGTGGAAAGCCTGCAATCATCTTCCTGTCTGCTGGGTGATGGCAGAGAGGGAGAGACAAGTCCCCCTTGCCACCCTGCCCTCAGGACCACTACATGTGAGAGGCCTGGTCCCCAGGTGATTGTAACACACCCAGGTGGGACCACCCTCCTTTGGGTTGGCCTGCACCTACAGAGGGACCTCATGTCCCTTGCAGTACAGCAGGTAACCAAGGTGTGCAGGTGGCAAGGTAAGGTGGCCCCACAGAGCAGGTGGACCCCACACTGGGTGAGGCAGCCAGAATGGGCACAGATGCCCAGCCTAAATAGCAGCTGCCCAGAGCCACTAGGAGGCCCCCATCTGGGATCTCCCAGGGCCAGTGTGAATGTCTGAGGGAGACACAGGCCTGGGTCATCCAGACAGAGCCAGACTGCATTATATGCCACTGGCATCCCTGGTGGTTCCTAATGCAGTCTCCCACCTAACTGGCCTGTCCATCTGACCTGGGGACCTGGAGTTAAGGGCAGTGACACATAGCCCAGTGCCCAATGTAGCCCCAGGGAAAAGTCAACAGTGTCAGCACATACGCACATGTTTGGAATGCTGCCACCAGGCCCACACTGTCTTTCCCACCCTCTCTACCCCTGTTCTTGCCACTTGGGCAGAATAAAAGCTCTCAAAGATGTCCCCATCCTGATCCCAGAGCCTGTGGCTGCTGCCTCACATGGTAAAGGGCTCTGTGCTTGAGGTAGGTTAGGGGCCTTGCAGGAGATGTAGGTTAGGGTCTGGATGGGACGCATGTGGAGCGGTGAAGGCAGCAGGGCTGGAATTGCTGCTGGCGGCCAGTGGGGGATGGGCTGGAGCCGAGGGACAATGATCTAGGAGCTGGAGAAGGTGGGAAGAGACCTGTTCAAGATCAACCATCCCTGCAGACACCTTGACCTTGGCCCCTAAGCCCCACTTCAGATTCCTGACTGCACAACTGTAAGACCCAGGGCCTTGGGCACTAGGCAAGTGCTGCCATTGCTGAACTACATCTTAGCCAGTCTTTGCTAATCTGTTCCAGCATTAGGACCTTGGCCCACCCCAGCTCCTGCATGCAGTTGCCTGAGTGAACACCCCAGAATCGATCCCCAGCACCACACAAAACAAAAAGAACACCTCAGATGCTGGGGGTCCTGTATTCTGCTCTCCTCTTTCTGTGTCTGGGCTCTGTGTCCACCTGATCCCCCACTCCCACACCATCCCCAGATGAGAGGGTCCAAGGGGTCCATCAACCCTTCTGGCAGAGGCAGACACATGTCTGTCCAGTGAGCAGGTCCAGGGTGCTGGGACCCATGTCTTCACTGTGTGCCCTGGTTTGTACAAAGGGACAGAGTGGGCATGTGCCATCACCAGGTAGCTATCGCTAGCTGGTCCAGGCAGCTTGGAGTCTTCCCAAGTCCACCTCGACCTTGAGCTCTGTTGAGCAGGGATCAGCAGTGCCCCAAGGGAGGCTCATCCTAACACAGGAGAAACTGTTGCACAGAGGGCCAGCCAGGCCCTGGCACTGGAATGATGCCAGGCTGATGAGCACGGCCATGTGTTGCCACACCAGGCCCTCTCCCCCACTGCACGCCTACCAGGTGATGGCACATGCCCACTCTGTCCCTTTGTACAAACCAGGGCACACAGGAAGGACACGGGTCTCAGCACCCTGGACCTGCTCATTGGACAGACATGCAGTCTGCCTCTGCCAGAAGGGTTGATGACCACCCACTGAAGCCCCAGGCCCAGCGGGGCTGAGGGAGAGGGCATGCAGTGAAGGGCTCCAGTGCTCACCCATAGCAGCCCTGTACTTGCATATTCAGGCTCAGGCCCTGGCAGGCAGATGCCAGTACAGCGCTAGGAAGTGGGTGCCCACATCTCCCTCAGGGCAATCTCCTCTCAGAATCCTGGCATAGGGTCCCCAGTGCTCTTGTCCAGAGTGGAAAGTGTGTGCTGGGCCCCTCCCTACCTCTGCAGGGGGCCCTGATGGCACAGGGTGCAGAAGCCAGGGCCTGTGGGCTCCAGGTGGGCATTTATGTGTCTGCATGCGAATGCAGGGGTACGGAGGAGCAGGCCCCAGGCCTGTGGTGCCCAGGCCCCAGGCCCAACTGGGTGTGGGTGTGTGTGTGAGGCCCTATAGATGGTGAACTGGGCTCATGAAGAGAGCACCAGAGGTGGCCAAGTCCCCGTGTGCACCCAGGTCTGGTTCTGTGCTCCTATGCTTACCTATCGTGGGTGGAGCTGTGTCCCCCAAAGCTGAGCTGACATCCTAACTCTGCGTCTGTGCATTATTTGGAAACAGCCTATGCAAATGCCATGGAGGTGAGATGAAGTCATGGAGGAGCAGGGTGGGTGACTGTAACACTGGGGAAACTTCCTAGAGGGAGACGCAGGGAAGATGCCTGGGCAGGGACAGTGGCAGAGCTTGGGTGCCCCAGCTAGGGGCAAGGAACTTCAGAGGCTGGGGTGGCAGGAAGTGCCCTCCCCAGAGCACTAAGAGGGAGCCCAGCCCTGCCCTCACCTAGAGTTTGGATTTCTGGTCTCCAGAACAGAGAGAGAGAAATTTCCGTTTTATGACATACAGCTTTGGTACAGTTGCCTCAGTGTGCGTGTCTGTGCACATGAGGGCATAGCCTGAGGCCCCATCATGGGCGTGTGACACAGCTTAGGTCTGAGTGTGCTGGGCCCCTGTCTTGCCTGCAGGAGCAATCCTGCAATCCTGAATGTCTGAGTCTTTGGACACCAGTGTCCAAGGACAGACCAGCAGAGCCTGAATGGGCTTAGGCAGTCCAGACATTGCCCACCGTCAGGTCTGGAGTCCAGACGACAGGGTCTCCTAAAACCTGAGGCATCTCTGAGGTTGGTGGAGACCAGGTGTCAAGGTAACACCTGTTCCTGTTGGCTGGCTGGCAGACAGGACAAAGCTGCTTACACTCCTGAATGGTGCACAGGAACCCCAAGAGCCCCCTCACCATCACACACCGACACTTCTGGGCCATAGTACCTGCAATGGACACCTGGCTAGGCCTCCTTGCCTCAGTCCAGCTCCCTCCACTCCTACTGGCAGCACCTCCCGAGTAGGCTCTCTGCCTATGTCCAGGTCACATCCGAGGTCCTCCTGGGCACATCTGGGTGTGACCTGAGGTCCCTGACACTCCCTCACCGCTACAGGTCCTTGTTCCCTTGCTACCACCTTAGCATCTCAAGGGTCCACTTCACCCCAGCCGGCCCCTCCTCTCTATCCCTGGGTGGCCAGCTTGGGCCATCGCTGCCTCCAGAGCCCACCTTGCCTGGCCTCCTGTGCTGCAAACCTTCTGAGGCTCTCAGGCCTCGGCCTGAAGGGACTTGTGAGCTCCTCAGCTAACCCCACCACCCTCCACCGCCAGGAACGGGGCCCATAGACCACGCCCAGCAGTGTGGGGTCTCCACCACCCTTTCACAGCACCTGAGAGATGCTTTCCTGGTGCTCCCTGGCCCTTCAGCACCTCAGACCCTGCTGGGCAGCCGCAGGCAGCCGCAGTCCGGTCCCTTTCACATTGGTCCCTTTCACATCGCAGCCCAGCAGGTGAGGACAGGCCCAGTCAGTCACCAGGGGCTGAAGGCTGAGAGAATGCAAGATCGAACCCCGATGGAAACCGATGATGGGTCTCAGGGCCGCCTCGCCCGCTCCGCCCGCCCCGCCCGGCACGCCCGGCCCGCCCGGCCCGGTGGGTGCGGCCCGCGCCGCCTCACCTGCGAAGTTCTTGGTGAAGACCAGGGTGACCAGCAGGATGGGAACGAGCACGGTGCCGATGGTGACCACGCGGTCGAACGGCAGTTCCAGCTTGAGCTGAAGCAGCAGCGCGGCCAGCGCGCCCGCCTTGTCGTCCTGCGCGCCGGGCAGGATCAGCTCCCGCAGCTTCTCGCCAGCCAGCAGCGCGGTCGCCATGTCCGCCGACTGCTCCAGGAGGTGGTGCATGGGGGGCGCGGGCGGGGCGGGGGCGCCGGGACGCGGAGGCGGCCGCGGGGGCCGGGAGGTCAGCGGGAACGCGGCGCCCCGCGGGAGGGCTCGGGCCGCCGCCGCCCCCGCCGCGCTGCAGCCGGCCGGCACCCTGCGTCCCTCCCGGGGGCGGCGGCGGCTCAGCCGGGGCGCGCGGCCCGCGCCCGCCGGGGAGGGGGCTGTTTACCTGCGGCGGTCGCCGGCGAGGCTCCGCCCCGCGCCCCTTCCGCGTCGTGCGGCGCGGGCGATGACTTCGCAGAAGCGGTATAAGCGCAGCAAGAGGAGTTGGTGCGTGGACCCTGCGCCGGGGCTGCACCCCGTGCACGTCCCGCCGCCTCTTCGCCAGCCCCCAGCCCACAGCCCGGCCCCGGCCCCGGCGGCCCCCGGCGGGGATGGCAGACCTCCGCTGCCGCCTTCCGCCGCGCCCCCTGCCCTCTCGCACGCCTCTCTGCTGCAGCCATCGCCTCGACTCTCGGCCGCCTGGTCCACCGCCGAGGTGCGACATCACCCGGGCGGGGTCCTCTGGCTCCTTTGCCCCGCACTTCCGCCGGCTCTCCATCTGCTCCCGCCCAACTTCTCCCGGCCGCGCCAACCCCTGGGGCCCCTTGCCACCTCTGGGACCCCACCGGGAATACCCCTGGGTTTGGCTTCAGGACCAGGGCTGCCCCCTCGACCCTGACTGCCCGCAGGACTCTGGCCCAGATCTCCTCAGTTGCTGACCCTCTGTTTGCAAGTTAGTGAGCCTGGAGTTTTAGCTTCCACAGAAACTCAGCACTGGTGAGCACACCGGTGGCCCCCACGATCCCCGGGGACGGTCCCGTCCCGGAGGGGATGCGCAGGGCCCAGCCTGGCCGGATTCTGGACCTTCCTCTCTCTCTGCCACTGAAGGATTCGCTGCTGCTTCTGCAGACTCTGCTCTCTGCTTACTCCCTGCAGAGTCAGCTGCACCCAGCGCCCTGCCTCAAGTCCCCAAAGCCCCCAGACACCGCAGGCTACCCTGAGGACTCCCAGGGTGGGACTGCCACAACGCATCATCCACTCCCTGCTGCAGGGCGTGGCTTCTCGGGGTTTCTCATCTGCCCTTTCCGCTTTACTGGGGTCATGAGCACAAGAGTTACTCAGACCCGGATCACACCTTGCTTTACATACTTGCCCTTTTGTTAGCCAGCTGTGCACGCCCCTCCAAGTTTTGGGCTTTCTTTCGGATGTCACAAAGGGATTCCAGTGTCCCTCTTGGGGTGTGACAGTGTTTCAATCAGTGGCTAAAAAGCAATAGAGAATGACTTTGTTTGCATTTCGAGGCAAATCAGTTCAGTTGAAGTAGTGTGCAATTTGGAGATTTTAGATGATTCTATCATAAATTGCAATCCAAAAAAATACCATGGAGTATGTTGCCAATTTGGCACATAAATTTGTAGCTGGAAGAATAGCTGCAGGTAGGAGTGCAGCTTAGTTTTCCCAATGCCAAAGCAGCAAGCACCCACTCCCGATCCCATTCTCAGGCACTGGCATCCTAGATGGGTCTGTGTTCTTGGTCCTTGTGTCTGGCTCTGCTTCTGTATGATGGCTTGGTAGTCCACCTTAGTATGTAGTGGGACGGGTATCCCCACTGTTCTTTTCCAATATTGATGTAGGTATTCAAGGTATTCATGACCTTTATTTTTTCGTATATATTTTAGGGGGCTCTGTGGTTGGAGCAGGTGCCTGGCATGCATGAGGGTCTGGGTTCGAACCCCAGCACCACATACACAACTAAGTGTTGGAGAAACAAAGGCCAGATGGAAAAATAAAAATTTATTCTCTTTCCCCCAGAGAATGACTTAAGTTTCTGAAAAATCTACCTGGAACATTCAAACTGCCTTGAATGTATGAATTGTGGGAAATTGAAATCTGCACTGTCATAATCTCCACGAACATAGGACATCTCACTTTTAGATCTATTTTGAAATGGAATCAAGATGCTTCCTCTGTGAACACATAACTGCCTTAGCTCATTGGGTCATTTCCTGGATCATCTGTTTTTCTGTTAAAGGAATCCTGTTTCTATTATGCATTTTGGTTGGTGATCCTAGTACTGAGGGAAGCTACTTACTTCTCTATGTGGCCTGATCTGCTATGCCAGTTGCAGACTGGCTGCATTTGTCTTGCCTGGAGCAGCATTTGGAGCACCCACTTATGGTGAAAGAGTGGGAGGGTGTCGGAGACATGAGCAGTAAGGTCATCTGGTGACAGTCTGATAGAGCACATCGTGGGGTGTCAGGTGGAAGGTGACTGCATGTCTCCAAGTCAACAGATGAAACACAAGATGCTTGCAGGCCTTCATAGCCCCCCCAGACAACTGCAATGCCTTAGACAGGTATATTGCTTTACTTTTAAGCTCACAAAGCAGATTCTATAGGTGATTCCTGTTTCCTGGAATTTTCCTTAGAAATGTAGCAGCTCACTTTTTTGTGCTTAAGATTATGTTGATTAGGTTTAAACTCTCTGTTCTCTGGAAGTTCTTTAAAAAGTATATCTATGTTTTTGTTTCAACTCAATAAACATTGTCATGAGAGCTAGGTGACTAGAATTACCTTGAGAGTGCTCCCCCCAGCCACACTTGTATCCAAATTCTTTCAGTCTATTTAATACAAAAGTCCAATTGTGTATAGCTGTCTGCGGTAGAATGGGTCTTGTGTCCCATGAGTTGCTGGACAGTTCCTTTCTGGCCATCTAGCAGAGGAAGCAGTGGACACTTGGGATGGGGAGCCTGGGCAACTGGGAACTGGGGTTTCAAGCCCTGGTGTTTGCCACCCACTGAAGCAGCCACTTTGATGCCTCATCCCCAAAGGGGCTAGGTGGGCATGGGGCTGGGGCCAGAACAAAGGCAAGCCAAGGTCTTTGATGGCACTCTGGACAGGGGCTTCAATGCTGCAGAGACCCTGACAGGAATTCCGGATTCCCAGCCTCTCCCCTTTGTGGTTCTCCCAGGGGAAGACATGAAGGAGTGGAAAGGGGTCTGCCTGCATCTCACACTGGGGATCCCAGACTGGAGGGTGCTCTCCTGTCTGGGGAAGGAGCTGCACTTGGGAACAGCTCATCCTTTCTTTGGTGATATATCAACATGTAGCATTCATCATCTGGTGCCTGACTGGTTAAGGGACAAGTACCCCAGCAAAACATCCACCCCATCCCTTACTTAGGTGAACAGCTCTTGTATCCATGAGGGTGAAAAATGAAACAATGTCACAGCCTATCCAGTCCCAGCCCTCCACAACCTCCTCCATGAAGTGATGAATGTCTGCCAAGAAGCCGTGCAGACCACCAAGTGCAGTTTTTCGACTTAGCTTCACCTTGAGCTACCGGTGAAATCTGGTAACACTGTAAGAATGATGATCCGGATGAAATTCTTGCTTTGTTCAGCCTCATGCTTTCACAAATTATGACAAATGATGTTCTCTGTGTACCTGCCAGGAGAGGCCAGGTCCCTCAGGTTTCAATGGCTTGAGCAGCACAGCCCTCTTCTGTGGATCCCAGAGTGTCTGGGGCCCTGTCGCCAACATCCTCAGCAGGGGGCAGGTGTGGTGAGTGGCACTCCACTCCATGTGTCTGCAGCAGGCTGTGTTCCTTCTGCAACACCCTTGCAGATGGGAACTCCTCACCTGTCTTCACATACTTGTGGTTGTGGGACAGTAGGAGTGATGCCCTGTGTCGTGCTCAGGACAGGAACGTGCTTGGTGACTGTAAGCGGTGGGGAATGGGTAGGGCTGAGTTCAAGAAGGAGCAGCAGAAGGCTGGCTGGTGTCCTGTGGGTGACAGTGGCATCGACGCTGCACCATTTTCATCCCGCCCTAGACACTGATGAGCTCCTGAGACTCCTGCCTTCAGATGGCCAAATTCACCATGTGCTGGGAATGGCACCAACAGTTCTTAAACATGCAGAACTTGAGCTGACTTGAAAGCCAGCGAGGAGATGCTGTTTTTATTTCTTAAGCGATCTCCAAGCACAGAGGCTCAAGACCTCAGCCTCCCAAGGGTGGGGTCTCCGTGTACTCATGTGCCTCTGGTGGCCTCCCTGCCTTCCATCCCCCAGGGCTCCTGCTCTCAACGTACCACCAGGTCCTCCAGGGAGCCTGCCTGGTCTCCCACAGCTGGACTGTCTGCAGGACCCTGTTCTTGTCATGGGCCTCTTGCAGGTGTGGGTCCCACCTGGGCCTCACATTTTCACTCTATCAGAATATCCAGGGGCTGTCACAGCAGGCACAGGTGAAGCCCTGGCTCTGTGGACATTTCTGGGGTAAAGCGTGAGGGATGGTGTTGGGCACCTCCCCTGGAGATGTGCTGGAGTTCTGGGCTCAGGACTGACCTCAGCTTGGTACTTGCTGGTGGAAGGACAGGCAGGTCCCATCATTGACGATGTGGGACCATGGTCCAGCTTTCCTGGGATACACCGGTCACCTCTTGGTGCCAGGCCTGTCCCAGTCCCTGCCTCTGCCCTCACTCACACACCAGCCAATGCTGAAGACCTCCCTGGGTGGCCACTGTGTGGCTCATGCTGGCAGGGTGCAATAGAGATCAGAAGCCATGAGACCAGGAAGAGCCAGTGGGGGCAGGCAAGCCAGCCTGAAAGAGGGCGGAACAAAGGTCCAGGCAGGCAGGCGTGAAGAGGCTGGGGTCCTAGAGGCCATGGCATGGGTGGGGAGGGTGACTCCTGTGCAGGCGACACCTGCTGGCTTGAGCTGCTCTCAACTCTGCTTGGAGGAAGGGTCTCCCCAAAGGTTCTGTTCTCCACCCGGGGAGAGTGCCTGCCCACACTATTCCCTCAGGGTGGCCCCACCCATTTCCTTGGTGGGGCTCATCCCCCTGGCCTCCTGGCCTAAGTGCTGCACCTGGGCTGGGCCAGTCCCTGCTCAGAGGACACGATCGGACAGGCGTAGGCTTGCAGGTCAGAGAGTCTTCTCATGGTACCATTCCAGCCTCCACAAGGACCCCCTGTGGTCCTCGGACCTGGGTGTGGGCTCTATCAGCCCTAGTTGGACAGTCCTGTTCTGCAACAGGAGGGGTTCTGGAGGACTGGGCAGGGGCAGGAGGGACCCAAACACAGGCTGCCCACTTGCTCACAAAGCACTGGCCCTGGTGTTACTTCCTCCTGGACTCTGAAGAGGGTTGATCTCAAGAGCTGTGTTTCCAGCAGCAGCAGCAGCAGCAGCAGCAGCAGCAGCAGCAACAGCCGCCACCGCCGCCACCAAGTGGAGGCCGAGGTGACAGGCAGAGCTGAGGTGGGTGCACCTGTGCTGGCCTTTTTCCTCAGCTAGGGCACTTTAGAATGAAGGCCCACAGGCCTGGAATGGCTCTCCAGGGAGCCTAACCAGCCACAAACGTGTTGGGAGCTAGGGTCAGTGTGGCACAGGATGGGCAGAGGCTCTGGTATATGTCTGCCTGCTATACCCTTCCAGAAGTTCTGGGCCCCTGAGCAGGCCTAGGCACTGCTGCCAACTTCCCCTCAACCCCAGATGGAGCCTCACAGACCCCGTGAACTCTGCATGGCTTTGAAGGGAGCTAGTGCCCGGCTGCTGCCCAGCACATGTCTGGCTCAGGATGGAGCAGAGAACGGTGGTGTCTGTTTCCACAACTGCAGCCAGCAGGGGACAGAGGCCGCATGGGGGCCTCATCACTGGCAGGCACATTTCCAGATGCAAAGGGGGTTGGAGGTCACTCAGGTATTTATTGGGGGAATAGCAGCAGTGACTGTCCAGTGGCAGGAACAAGCTGGTGTGTGCCAAGGTCAGCGGCTGGAGCAGGAACAGCTGCTGGCCACACCAATGCCCATGGTCACAGACAAGGGGCCACAGGATTCATTGAACAGGCAGAAAAAGGAACGTGGCCAGGCAGGGCCTCAGGATCCATGGGGTGAGCTGCACGGTCTCCCTGTGTGTTGGCCACTCACTTCAGGTGGGCCTGACTCCTCTCTGTCCTGCAGATGCTGGGCCCCTGGGGCAGGAGGCACTGCCTCTAACCACAGCTGCAGAGAAAGCAAGCACAAGGGTCTGGCTCCCTTGGGGGATGAGCTGTACCCTTCCCTGGGACTCACACCAGGGGTGCTTTGCTTACATCCTGATGGGTATGAGGGAAGGGTGAGACCAACCCCAGATGTTCAGGAGAGAGGCTGCTGCAGCCCAGGGGCCAGGAAGAGCCAGGCCAGCAGTGTGGCTCAGCCCTGAGGCTGAAGCAGGTATGGATGTGGGGGTCCTGAGTGAGGGCCAACAGAAGGGGAAAAGGGTCATCCTACAGTCAGCCCATGCTCTAGGAGGACGGCAGGAGCACTCACCTCTGCAGAGCCTGCAGTTCAGGAGGTAGATCACACCCAGTGTAAACACCATTTGTGACACTGTATTCCAGCAAAGCACCAAAGCAGGGGTCCTGCTGAAACACGAGGAGCCCAGCATCAAGCGTGTGAAGCCCACGTCTCCTGGTACCCAGCACACATCCCTCAGCCCAGTGTTCACTCTGGGTGGCCTGGCCCTTCCTGAGCCCTCCTCCCTCAAGGGAATCGCAGTCCAGGGTCCTGCCCACTCACTCTGACGAGAACATGGGGGTTTCCCAGCACGATCAGCAAGGCTTTGGGCCTGGTGATTGCAACATTGAACCTTTTTGAGTTGGACAGGAAACCCAAAAAGTATCGATCATCTTCAAATCTATCTTCATTTGACCTTACCTGAAAAACACAAAGAGGAATAAAAATGGTCTTTTATGTTTTTTTTTTCCTTTGGCATGAAAAGCACTCCTGATACAGGTGAACATTTGGGATGAGTAGGTGGCAGTGTGACTCTGAGGGGCTAGCAGATCCCTCTGGCAGGGCTTCTCTTTTGTATCTGAACTTTCTAACCCATAATTGCCCAGCAAAGCTAATTCAGCGAAGCACAGAACATTAGATTCACACTGGACCGCATGGCAGGGGCCGCCATGGCTGGGGCTCCTTTTCCACACCTGGCGACATCTGCCTGCTGTGCTCCTCCCTTGACCACTCCTCCCCTGACCACTCCTCCCTGACCACTCCTCCCCTGACCATTCCTCCCCTGACCATTCCTCCCTGACCACTCCTCCCTGACCACTCCTCCCC
>PVKS010017074.1:0-42696 GCA_004027875.1 Aplodontia rufa | reverse complement strand
GTGGAGGTGGGGACTAGACCCTGGACAGTGAGAAAGATGGTCTAGTAACATGAGTTAAATCCAGATAAGATGTAATGCTTTATAATCTAATACTTTTTTTAGAGTTATAAAGGGAAAGGGAAGGGAGGGATAAGGGAGGGTAACTGGGGGGGCACTCCTGGGGATAATTACAATATCCAGAATATTTACACATTTTATACACATTTTATATTGATTTGTTAAAATCTTGTAAGGTTGTTCAAAAAATAAAAATTAAAAAATATATATAAAAAAGAAAAAGAAAAAGTATTCTAAATCACTAGTAATCAGAGAAATGCAAATCAAAACTACATTAAGATTTCACCTCACTCCAGTCAGATTGGCAAAGATGAAGAATATAAACAATAACAGATGTTGGAGGGGTTGTGGGGAGATAGGAACACTATCATACTGTTGGTGAAACTGCAAACTGGTACAGCCACTCTGGAAAGCAGTGTGGAGAATTCTCAAAAAATTATAGATGGATCCACCATATAACCCAGCTATCCCTCTTCTTGGTATTTTCCCAGAGGTTAAAATCAGCACATTACAGTGAGACGGCAAAATCTATGTTATAGCAGCTCAATTTACAATATCTAAATTATGGAACCAACCCAGATGTCCCTCATTGGATGAATGGATCCAAAAGAGCTGTGTGCGTGTATGTATGTATGTAAGTATGTGTGTATATATATATATATATATTATAGATGTATATAGATATAGATATATAGATATAGATATATACACACACAATGGAATTCTATTCAGCAATTAGAAACACTGATATTGCAGCCTTTAAAGGTAAATGGATGGCAGTGGAAGAAATCATGCTGAGAAAGTTAGTCAAACCTAGAGAGTCAAGGTTGAATGTTTTCACTCATTTGCAGAGGCTGGAACTAAACCAAATTTGGGGCGAAAAGTGGTCAGGATCACATATTGGACCCAGCAGGGGCGTGGCAACACATAATCTAGGACATTCATAGATATGTAGGGGGAGGGAAGTGGACGGGACAGGGTGAGAGGGGAGTGGGAGGGACAATAGCGTGGGATCTAAGGAGACAATCAACAATGTAGCATACTCTTTACCCCAAGAATCCAACAATACTTGTGCAATCATCTAATTCTGGAAAGTTCATAATCTAAGCATTAACATCACTTGAAAGGCAAAATGTAGAAGAGCCAAGAGACTAGGGTGTGGGAGATGTGGCGGTAATTCTGGCTTAAGATAATATGCCTAACAGATGTTGCTTTGTATGTATTTATGATTGTACAATAACTCAACTCCTCAATAAAAATTTTTAAAAATCTTCCATTTAGCTTTTAATTTGCTTGACTGTGTTTTTCAGTTCTAAGAGTTCTGTTATGTCTCTTTTCAGAATGTCTAGTTCTTTATTTAAGTGGTCTCTCAGCTCATGAAATTGCTCTTATTTCCTTCCTTAAGTATTCTTTTTATTCTTTCATTGTTTTAATAATCAGATTGTTGAGACTTTTTTCCTAGGTTTTCATCCAGAACCCTATTTGTGGACTCTTTGGCTGGGGAGTTGTGGGTTTGAGGAGAAGGACTGCTTCCTTTATTCTTCACTTTCAGTACCAGGGGGTGGAGCCTGTGAGTCCTCTTTGGTTATTTTAGTTTAAGGATTTGTTGATGAGTTGTGGGGTTTTTGTCTCTTTGGTAACTTGTACTGGGCGCAATTTGAGAAATTGAGATTAACAGCAGGCTCTCCAACCTATGACTAATTATTGGCCTTTGCAATTTCTAATACCTCACAAGATAAGTCAAAAGAGACAATATGAGCAGCCAACCAGTACAACAAACAGCATTAACCTATTTACTTTGTTCCTTCTGTAACTGTTACCGTGTTAATTACCACCTATGAGTGGAATAGTAGGATTAGTAACTGTCTTTGGGTGCAACTCTATTAACCATCAAACTATAACTGGATTTGAAGCAATCAAGCATTGTCAAATTTGGCATTCACATCATATTTCCATTAAGGAAATCCCAATAAAGATGAAGAGACACTATGATCTGTTAAAGCATACAATAAACAATGCTGAACTGATTAATCTGTTCCTTTTGTACCTGATACACTATTAGTTATCACCTATGGGAGGAAAGATGTGATTAATATGCATCTCCAGATGGAGCTAATTGATATTAAGCTTATAGACATCTGAGAGTAAAGAACTGACGTAGGAAGGTAGACAGTCTTCTGATTATGAAGCAAGAGCAGAGAGAATATAGTATGCTTTAAGAATATTCTGATTAGGGGCTGGAGTGGTGGCTCAGTGGTTTCAGTGCTTGCTTGGCAAGCACGAGGACCTGGGTTCAAACCCCAGCACCACGTACACAACTAAGTGTCAGAGCAACTAAGGCCATGTGAAAAACTTTCTCCCTTTCTCTGTCTCTCTCACTGTCCCTCTCTCTTTAAAAAAAAAAAAAATATATATATATATATATATATATATATTCTGATTAAAAAATTTTTAAAAGGGCTGGAGCAGTGGCTTGGTGGTTACGGCACTTGCCTGGCATGCACAAGGAAGCAAGTTCAAACCCCAGCACCACGTACACAACGAAGTGTCAGAGCAATAAAAGCCACATGGAAAACTAAAAAAAGATTGTTTCTCTCTCTCTCTCTCTCTCTCTCTCTCATTGTTCCCCTCTCTTTAAAAAAATAAAAAGCAAACAAAATAATTTTCAAAAAGGAGACAAAGGGAGTGAGACTGGGGAATGATATTGGGGGAGGGGGGTGAGAGAAAATAGGTTTTGGCTTTTGCCAGAGAACAGGAATGATGTGGGTAATGGAGAAGTGAACTACTCGGGGACTTTACAGCCCTGGCCTCAGATGGTGTGGCAAGATATTTACATTAAAGCAAGTATTCAAGGGGAAGGTAAGAAATAAGTAGAAGAAACAGGTCCACAGCAACAACACTTACAACACACACACACACACATACACACACACACACATTTTTTTTAAAAGTCAAACTCTGATGTATGGACCTGAAGCAGCTTCTGATGGTCACCAGTAAAGTCTGACCAATTATCCTGAAATGTTGTCCCAGGGTCTGGGATGGGGAGGGGACAAGTTTGTCATCAGACAATTCTATCACTCCCCTACCCAATTATCTCTGGTTTAATTGTCCTGAAGTCTACACTGGCTCAAGGCTCCCATCTCTTCTTCGGCTGAAGTAGCCCTCGGGTCATAGGGGGATCTTGGAGATGGTAATGAGGGTCCAAAACAAAGTTCTTGCTGCTTTGCCAGTATACTCAAAATGGCTGCAGCCTGCCCTGCTTAGGGCTGAAAGAGGGGACAATGTTCTCTCCTCCAAGTCGGAAATGCCATGGAGTTGTCCTAGCTTAAGCACAGAGCGGAGCTCCCATTTGCACTCTGCCCATTTACAGCAAAGTGTAGGATCCTGACAGGATGGTGGGAAAATCTGCCTTAGAGTCCCAACTCCGTTTCCCTGTCTGTCAAAATTGCTGCAGTCTGACCCCTCTTAGGTGGGAGGGAGAGTCTGCCCCCTCCTCTGCAGCAGAGATGCTCAGAGGACCCTATTTCAGCCCAATACAGCTTTTCTACATGGCTGAAGGGATCAGAATGAGTTGAACAGCATCTTCCCCACTGCTGTATTGATTGAGGGGTGAGGGTTATCCCTGGTAACTGGCTAGGCTAGGTCTGAATTAGGTCCTCTTTTCCACTTGAGACACCCAAGTCTCCGAGTCACAATCTCCCACTGACCCGCTCTGTGTTCAGCAAATCTTTTCCAATGCACACACATTACAGGAAGGTAGCTTTCCCAGTGTTTCTTCCTTTCAGGTCAAAGAGAGTGCTCAGGTGCAACTTCCCTGCAGTCCACCACCTTCCACTGCCCTGTACTATTATTTTTAATAATGCCTTAATTTCATTGCTTGTTATAGGTGTGGTCAGATTGAGCCAGTTTAGTTTCTGTCACGTTTCCAGAAATGTGTCCACTTCATCTGTTATCAAACGTCTAGACACAATTTTTCACAGCATTTTCTTATAATCCTTATTTCTGTGCAATTAATATTAATGTCCAACTTACATTTCTGATTTTAATTACTTGCCTCTTCTCTGCTTTCACCAGTTAGTAGTTCATCAATTCTGCTAATTTTTTTAAGACAGAGAGGAGGAAAGAGAGAATCAATTTTATTTTCATCTGGTTTTCATTGCTCCAACACTTAGTTGGGTATGTGATGGCAGGGTTTGAAACCAGGTCCTCACGCATGCCAAGCAAGCATGATACTGCTAAGCCACCACTCCAGCCTATTTGTTAATCTTTAGTAATCAAATTCTTACTTCATTAAACCTGATTGTTGGTTTTCTATGCTCTATTTCATTGATTTCTGCTCCTTACTGTTTCCTTCTGCTCATCTTAGCTTTAGTTCCCTCTTCTTTTTCTAGTTTGTTAATGTACAGTTAATCAGTTGCAGGAAAAGGGATGGAACTAGAGACCATCATGTTAAGCAAAAATGTCAAACTCAGAAGGTTAAGGGTCCTGTGTTTTCTCTCACATGTGGAAGCTAAGGATGAAAAAAGGAGAGAGAAAAGTGGGGTCAGATCTCACAAAAATCAAAGGGAGATGAGTAGAGGAAAGGGACCAATATACGGGAGGTGGGGAGTGAAGTGGGAAGTGCTGGGGAGTGATATCGGCCAAATTATATTGTTATATTTTTGTATTGTGTACATATACAAATGTGTAAACAAATCCCATCAGTATATACAACTATAATGCAATTATTTTAAAAAGTGGGAAAAACGTAAAGGCAAAATATCATTTTGGCCAATTTTAAAACATCTCATTATGCCACATAAATATGTTCAATAATTTGTCATTACAAAAATTAATTAACTGAGTGGTGGCTCAGTGGTTACAGAGCCTGCCTGGCATGTGCAAGGATGCAGGTTCAAACCCCAGCACCATGTACAAAATGAAGTAGCAGAGCAACGAAGGTCTCATAAAAAAACTAAATAAAAATTGATCTTCTCTCTTTTTCTCTGTCTCCCTCTTTCTTTAAAAAAAATTAATTAACTGAGTTTTTAAGTAAGAATTTAAATTTTCTTCTGACTTAATTTACAAGTGTTTCCTTATGACTTAATATAGGTGTTTCCTTAAGTTTCCCTCTATCCATTCATACACCTTTGCTGCCTCTGATTAGTTTTACATATTGCTTTTGTTGTTATTCTTCCAGTATTTTATACACTGCCTTGTGATTTATTCTTCCATCCACTGTTGTTAAAAATGTTGTTTAAAATGTTGTTTAGTTACAATGATTGATTCATTTCAATGTGTGCACATACCAAAACATCATGAGATATTCCCTACATAGGTATAATTTTTTGTCACTAAAGGAAAATTAACCAATTAGTATATGGAATTGATAATTTAGGACTAAATGGGGTAAAATTAAGGGCACCACCTGTCAGGACAAATTACAGAAGAATCAAGAGACTGGGGTGTGGGCAATATGGGGGTAATTCTGGTTTAAGAACAAACGCATATCATATAGTTACTTTATATGCATGTATGATTGTATAATAACTCAACTCCATAATAAAAAATTTTTTAAATGTTACAAAAAAACAAAAGCCCATTTAATTTTTGAGTATTCTAATTTCCACTTATTTATGAATTTTGTTATTTCCCTTCAGTTCTTCATTTCAACCTTCACTCTGTTATCAGAAAAAAATATGTTTTATCATTTCAATATTTTTTTAAAGAGAGAGGAACAGTGAGAGAGACAGAGAAAAACAACGTTATTTAGTTTTTCACATGACCTTAGTTGCTCCAACACTTAGCTGTGTACATGGTGCTGGGATTTGAACCCAGGTCCTCGTGCCTGCCAGGCAAGCACCGAAACCACTGAGCCACAGCTCCAGCCTCATTTCAATATTTTTAATTTATTGAGTCTTATTTGGTATCTTAGAACACGGTCTAAACTGGAGAATATTCCTTGTGCGTTTGAGAAGAAAGTGCATTCTGCTGCTGTTCTTCCAGGTCATTTCAGATGTCTGTCCCCTTGTAACACTACCCAGGAAAATATGGGAGAGGGAGGTCCTGGATTCATTCTGGATTAGTCATTTTTTAAAGCACACTGAGGGCGCTGGAGTGGTGACTCAGCAGTTGCAGTGCTTGCCTGGCATGTGCAGGGACGCAGGTTGTAACCCCAGCACCACAATGAAGTGTTGGAGCAACAAAAGCCACATGAAAACTAAATAAAATTGATTCTCTCTCTCTCTCTCTCTCTCTCTCTCACTGTCTCTCTCTCACTCTCTCCTCTATTTCTCTCTCTCAAAAGCACACTAGGTACTTTAATCTGCTAGAGTTGCCTTTTGGTGGACAGATAGTCTAGTTACAGATATAGACAAGAGAATATGTTATACACAGTGAAAAGACCCCATCCTACCCAAATAAAAAACCTTTCACTCTAGGTTCCTTTCACAAATGCCTTCTTTTTTCTGAGTCTAGGCTAAGAACAGTATAGTACAGACCTTTTAACTGAAGTACAACTGTCAGCCAACTATTCCTTTCTGCCCATAATACTTTATGAAAGATTATGAAAAGAGAATAACATTGACCAAAGTTGACAGAAATGCTGAAAGTTTACAATCTCAATATTTTTTGAGCTAAGATCATTTGGTTTATTTTTCATGAAGTGAAGGATCATTTACTAAATGCCAAAAGAACCCAAGCTGTTGGAAATTTATGGACCAAAATAAAGAAAGTAGGAACTCTCTCTCAGGCCACATAGGTTGAAAATGCAGACACCTTTTCAAGGAAACAAACAAGGAAGGCATAAGGATAGTATCTAAAGCATAACTTTAGACTTGCGCTTAACCTTATTTTTAATCATGTGACCAGAACAAGATCTAGCTATCTAAAATGGGAAACTGAGGCCTCGCAAGGGAAAGGAATTTTCCTGGGTTCACAACTAGCTCATTCAAGAAGCCTGTCCCAAAACACTGCCAATAAATACAAGTTTCTCCATATGATGGTAGACATGGATCCCTCACTCCATGTTTCAAAGAAATCAACAACAAACACACATGACCTCTGTATTCCAAGTACTTCTCTCATTATCACCCTGGGCATCCACTGGCTGGATGGCTTAAGGGAGACTAACAATTGAAGTCAGGGGCCTTCCTGGTGCCTCTTTCATTGGGAATCAAATTGTCCAGACATCATCCCTTTCTTCCTATTTAAGAAGAAAAAGTTAATAGAAATTTCCCAGCCCAGATGCTGGTTAGTGATTGGCATTATGTGGCTTGATCCTGCCAAGTCTGGGTTAATAATTTTCCCTAGCACTTCTGCCTCCAAACTCAACAAACAACTCTCCTCTCTCTACCTTTTTTCTCTGACCCTTGTCCCTTCCCATGTGTGTCAGAGTCCAACAGCCAAGAATACTTTCACAGGATGCTAATTCTGGAAGTACTAAACTCATCCACCTCCACTTGTTCATAGAGGCTCCCAGGCAGGTTGCAAATCTGGTCTATCCATCAGACCCTGCTAAGTATCAACCTGGGGAACCTCCTAGGATTGAGCAGAGCCCAATCTCAAGCCCCCAAATAAACAATCTCATTCTACCTAATGCTCATGGTAGCACTTGCAGGGACCAACCTTAGACCTATGCAAACTCAATGCCAACTGAACCCAGAAAAATAACCATCTTAACCCTAGAGGTTCATACAATAAGTTAAATGACAGCATTTTTCCCAACTGAGTGCATACCTGGGGGAAATCTCAGTGCCACCCTTATCTCTTTCCTCCTTGGTTCCAGATATCAGAACTGCCAGTACCCCGTGTCCACTGCTCATATCAATATCAGCATTCACCTGCTACTATTTGGTCCCTATGTGGTCTCCAGGAAATGGAGGGATAAGGGGAGACAGTTGAAATCCCAGCTCCCTTCCTTATTACCTCGGTGATGCTGATGATGAATCCCATCATGACAAAGATACAGTGGATCATATACACACAGACTTGGTCCTCTGGGAGAATCAAAATCTCAGCAAAAAATAATTGCTCTTATGTTTTGTTTTTGTTTGTTTGCACTGGGGATTTAACCCAGAGGCACTTAACCACTGAGTCACCTCCCCAACCCATTTTTTTTTATTTTTTTATTTTGCAACAGGATCTTACCAAATTGCTTAGGGCCTCTCTAAGTTATTGAGGCTGTCTTTGAACTTGCAATCCTCCTGCCTCAGCTTCCTGAGCCACAGAGATTACCCTTATTTTTAACTAGAACTTCAATAAGAGAAGGACAGGGGCTAGAGCGGTATCTCAGCAGTTACAGCACTTGCTGGCATGAGCAAGAACACAAGTTCAAACTCCAGCACCAGGTATGCAACAAAGTGTCAGAGCAATGAAAGCCACATAAAGTTGATTCTCTTTTTCTCTCTCACTGTCCCTCTTTCTTTTAGAGAGAGAGAGAGAAAGAAAGAAGGGCCATTCATACTTTCTCTGTTCATGTTCTCAGCATTCTGGGGTGCTGCTCTGTCCCCCACACTAAAGTTTACCAAAACCTCTCTGGATACAGTACCCTCTGCTAATAATAGTCCGTGATAAACCAGGAATCATCTCTAAAGGACACTTAACCACCACAGGTACTATCATTTCTGCCTAAATGCTCCCTTTCCACTGGTGGAAAACCAATGCTCAGAAAGGGGAAACAGAAGGCAGAAGAGAACAGACAAGTGTAAGAATTTTGGCTTAAGGGCTTCTTGTAGATGTGCTCCCTGCTCTCCCCCTCAGTTCTGTTCTTAGTAAACCCACATGCAAAATGGAAAATATACATAATAACAATAGCAATAATAGAAGCAATTCAATAAATGTGATCAGCTTCCATAAGGACCTGGGTAAGAATCCAGGAGGGCTCTTTGTAAATTTGAACCCATGGCACAGCAGGGGTTTCCCACCATGTTTTGGTTGTTAGGACTATTTCTCAAGGCCTGGCCAGAATCTCTGTCAACTGTAACTCTAAATTATTCTTCTCCAGTTCTGTGCAAAGATCTACTTATATGTGACTCTGGTCTTCTACCTCACTCATAGCCATATATGGCCACTGGAGAACCTCACTTGTGTTGTGTCCATCATGGCCTCACACTGAGGTTCCCATGAAGAATCTGGATATCAAGATACAGCACAGGAACAAAGCCAGCAGGTCAACACCTGGGTTCAGGTGCTCATTGCAAGTTCCTGCTGAGCTTTCCATACACTTCCCCTCCCAAGAACTCCATATCCATGTCTCTTCATCTCTCTCATTGAAAGATTTTCAAATTCATAGCCCTGGAGTCTCCATTCATGTGTCTCTGAAGCTATATTACTCCTCACCAAAAGACTCCAAATTCATAGCCACAAATTGGCTCATTTCAATGAAATGCAATACTTTGAAATTTATTGTAGACTCTAAAGTCCATATCAGTGAGGCCCCTTCTCAATCTGGGATGCCAAATACAAAGCTCAGGTGCTCAACCATGTAAATACTCCAATATCTTTAGCTCTAGAGCAGATCTCTCACGTCCATAAATCCATAGTCCTCAGGTACCTCCTCTTCAAGTGCTACAAGTTCAACCTGGAGTCCCATTGCCTATGAGTCTTCCCAGACATCCCCATCCTCCTTCCTGGCTATGGATATTGCAACATAGACAGGATGCCTGCTGGAGGATGTGGTTGGGATCTAAAGTGAAGCAATTATACAAACAAGTGCAAAGGCCACCCTTCTATCCCCAGAGTATAAAGACAACCTATCCCAGCCATCACCACTTATCACCCTAACTGCTGGACTCAGGGCTGTTTCTGGTGGCTTTCCTGGTCTTCCTGAGTGCAATGGTGATAAAGTCTGTCTGACAACAGAGGAGTCTCCAGGGGAAGGTACCTCCAGGACCCACCCCACTGCTCTTCATCAGGAACTACTGCAATTGGACATAAGCCACATGTATAACTGCCTCATGAAGGTGCCACCAGCCAGGGAAATAGGTGAAATGAGATGGGAATATGGGCTCCTCAGTTTGGTTGGGCTTTGTGGCAAAAGAATGACCATGATCAGTCAGAGTCTTAGGACAGGGGTTATTTAAAGTCTGAGCATCCATTTCCTAGCCAGGAAAGATTGATCTTAGGATTTTAGGACTGTCAGAACCTGGGATAAATCCATCTCCAGATCCCTTGACCAATTGAGGGCATGACCCCTCTAACAACTCCCACCCATCAGATGAGTGAGCACTATGGCCCCGTGTTCACTGTCTACTTGGGAACTCACTGGGTCATGGTGCTACGTGGATATGATGTGGTAAAGGAGGCTCTGGTGGATCAAGCTGAGGAATTCAGGGGGTGTGGACGGCAGGCCATATTTGACTATCTCTTCAAGGGCTATAGTGATGTGGATAACATATGGGAGGATGTGATGGAGGTACACATGGTGACCTTGGTTACCTCAGTCTTCCCCCTTTACTCACCTGTCCCTCAAAGCTATGGAGAGCCCTTTGCTGGTCTTCCCTCCACATCTCTTTATATATCATTGCCTCTCCCTGTGCTGGACTACAAATTGTCCTAAACCTACTGTGTCCCAATTTCTCACTCCCTCCCCATCTCTGGCCATCTCCCTGGAGGGAAAATTATATATATAAATATCATCTATCAGTGTGTCTATCTATATCACCCTCCAACTCCCCCTTCCCTTCTCTCTTTCTCCCTCCCTCAATGTCTCTTCTTTCCTTGAATGGATCCATCCTTAGAACTTTGTGAGATTCCGCACTGGAGCCCTGTTCCTTGAACTTCAACTGTACTGTCTTTTTGTCATCTTCAGCTTCTGTGCTTCCCCATGGTTCTTCTTCTATCCATATCCCTTTATTTATTATCGCTCTGTCAGAATTTCTCACAATATCTTCCTTGAAATCCCCATGCTTCCATCTCCAGGCAGCAATCTTTCCTCTCCTGACACTCTTTTTTTCCTCCTCTTTTTCTCTCTTTTGCAACTCAGCTTAGAATTCGTCACAATTTTTATATCAATTTCCAGGGCTTGACTCTCTCATTTTCCTTTCCTCTGCTCCCCTTTCTTCCTTTCTTCCTTTATTCCTTCCTTCCTTCCTTCCTTCCATTGGACTATCTCTGTATATCTTTCTTGGGATATTTGTCTTGCCTCTCCATGTCTATCTTCTTCTCAAAGTCTTTTTCCAACTCATCTTCCTCTTTCTGGAGATGTCTGACACTGCTCTGAGTTTGTAAGTCTTATGCTGACTCACACTCACTCTGTATTCATCTTTGTCCCATTGCCTTCCCTCAGGAGTTACCTCAAAGGTGTGTTGTGGCTGGCTCATTGCAGCCTGTCTGTGTGACCGCTCCCCTCCCATCATTCACTTACCCAGGTGGTATTCAGCAACTGGGAGCACTCCAAGAAACTCAGGTGCTTCTCCATCACCACACTGCGGGACTTTGGTGTGGTGATAGAGCACATCCAGGAGGAGGTGGGTTTCCTCATCAAGGCCCTGCAGGGCACATGTGGTGAGGAGGGGACCTAGCATGCTTGGGAAGTAGAAGGAAAACAACCAATGCAAATGACCTGTGGGATGTGGCTTGGAATGGGGATGAGCTTGGGGGGAAATACCTGTGCTCCAACCTTGCAAGTCTGATGTGGGGGTCAGGTGCATCACTGCAGCACCCTCCATGAATTATCAGACTGGCACCATCCAGTTGGCTCTCTTTCTCTCTTTCTCTCTCTCTCCTGATCCCTCTCTTTCTGCTTCCCATCCCACCTCACAAACACCTTCATTGATCCCACCTTCTACCTGAGTAAAACGGTTGCCAATGTTATTAGTTCCATCGTCTTTGGGGACCACTTCGACTATGAGGATAAAGAGTTACTGTCAATGCTGCAGATGATGGGATGAATCAACAGATTCGCAGCTTCCCCAACAGGTGACCTATTCTAGTTTTGCCCTACCAGGCCCCTACAACAACCTCACAACTGCACCCCCACCTGGTGATAGGTACTCCATACTCCCATACTCCACTAATCAAGATCCGTCTAAACTAGTCCCCACTCCTGAAAACTGAACAGTGGCACATGAGCCCAGGACTCATGTTCACACCCACTCTCCAAGGGCACCTGGATATCTCAACAAATGCCCCCACAACAAAGTCCGCTAGCAAGATAAATGCCTCCACTCAGCTCTCACCTGGGCAGGTGATCCCATCCCAACTTATCTAAATATTTAACAGGTGCTAGCTACTGCTTATTAAAGTCTTAACACCTGGAGAAGTGACCGCCTCAAAGATGTCCCAAATAGGGGCTGGAGCGGTGGCTCAGCAGTTTCGGTGCTTGCCTGGCAAGCATGAGGACCTGGGTTCAAACCCCAGCACCACGTACACAACTAAGTGTTGGAGCAACTAAGGCCATGTGAAAAACTAAATAAAGTTGTTTCTCTCTTTCTCTGTCTCTCTCACTGTCCCTCTCTCTTTAAAAAAATTTTATTAAAAAAAAAGATGTCCCAAATACCTGAACACCTGATTCCACAAAACAGGACACAAAGCTCATTTGACCTCTGCACAAACTTCTGCCTCAAAGCAGCCTACTGGATTATCTAGATCAGTGTCCCCCACTTGACCCACTTAAATACATTAGCAACTAAACTGGTGTTCCAGCCAAGATAACCAATATAAAAATATCTGGTGAGGTTGTTCCTCAAAGACCTAATAAGTGTCCTTTACCCCAGTCCACTCGCACAACCCTATGAAGCCCACCACTACACCTAAACACATGAACAAATGAACCACCACCACACAATAATGCCTGAATTCCAGTTTATCAGCCCTCACTTTAAATCCTATAAGTATCAGACAATTGACTACCTCTTAGTCCACCTGAATACATAAACACCTAAATAGGTGGTGCCCCATTATACTCTATCTGAACAGCTCAACATCTTGAATTCCTCCATTCCAGAATCACTTGACACATCTACTTGTGTGTCACAAACCAGGTTTACCTCAACATCTGAAACCTACATGTAAGCCCCAATCCATCTCACCGGAGTTCTTAGACTGTATCCCTCACACTTGAACAACATGTAAGGTTACATACATGTCTCCATCCGTCCCCACCTAAATACAAATATACAGGAACAGGTGCCTTGAGCCCACTACCTTCCTTGCTCTGAGACAAACTGCATTCTCATTGGCTCTGATCCACTGAGGGCTCTCATTCCTTTGCATCCTCTCTTCCCACCTCCAGCTCTTTGACATATTCTACCCAGTGATGAAACACCTGCCAGGACGACAGCAACAGGCCTTTAAGGACATGCAGGGGCTGCAAAATTTCATAACCAAGAAGGTGTAGAAGAACCAGCACACTCTGGATCCCAACTCTCCACAGACTTAATCAACTCCTTCCTCATCCACATGCAGGAGGTGCAGCCAGCAGCCATGGCAGGGAGGTTCACAGTCAAGGAGGGAATCAGGCTGGGGGAGAACAGAAGCCCATTCACATTGTCCTCCATCATAATAATCCTCAAAATTCAAATCATGACTAAACATCACTGTTCCATCTACTGAAAAAAAAAAGACCATCAATAAGCTCTACAATACTATCATATATCTACAACCATTTAAGTGCTTGACCACATTCACACATTTAAAACCCACAAGCTCTCTTATACAAGATCCTATTATAACCCCAATTTTATGAATGAGGAAATTGCAGCACAGAGAATATAAGCAGCTTGCCTGAGGTCCCTAGCTCAAATCCATTTCTGTCTGACTCTAAGGCTGGAGTAGCCAACCACCAGGCTCTCTAAACATTCCCACATCAGTCATCAGATACACCTATGTGGACAGGTGACCTGGCTTTACTATGTCTCACTGGAGGGCCCCCACTCCCATTTAGAAATCAGACTCCAATCCATGCATAACTGAGATGCAGTTTTATGCAGTCTTAAGTTCAAAGCAGGTTTTTCCTCTAAAGAGGTTTCAACATGTCTGGGAAAGGAGCAAATGCTGTCACTTAATATTCTATGTCTTCCTCAGAAAATAGGTCTCTAACTCTCGGACACACTACATCTTGACATCCTTGCCCATCCTTCTCACAGTCTCTTTATCTCCCTTTCTAAATATTCCTATATTGAAAAATTGAAAACCAAGCTGATAATAAACAGGCAGATAGTCAGACAGGCAAATAGCACAAGAAAAACATGTCAGGCGGAACCAGCAGCCTGGGGAGAGGCCTAGAAACTGCAGAGTCTGGCAGATTTAGGTTGCCTCTCCCAACCTCAGGTCTAAACCTAAGAGAGGCGATCAAAGAGTGTGATAAATAGACTTAGCACAAACCTTTTTCACCCTGCAGGAAAAGAATAACCCCAACATGGAGTTCTACAGGAAGAACCTCAGAATGACAACATTTAGCCTCTTCTTTGCCTAATCTGAGACGATCAGCTCAACCATATGCTTTGGCTTCCTGCTACTCCTGAAGCACCTAGATGTTGGTGGTAAGCTTGGAGGACACAAGAAAGTGGAACCCACATACTTGCTAAACATCTCTGAGCTTACCACAATGACCTCACTTCTCCCAGATCCAAGAAACCTCAGATACACCCTGCTGTGCAGAAACAAAGAGATACTAAGCTGGCAGAAATAAACAGTCTCACTACCTCTGAAAATATTGGAAGTGTCTGACTTGATGGGTAAGTGGCTCCTCCACTGAGCCCATTCCTGCCAAATTCCCACCTCAAGGGACCACACCTTTGTTTCCCCTACAATTCTAAGATAACAAGTTAACAGATCACTGGACAAAATTTTCATATGACATGCATGTCATACACAGATATGTATCATGCATCCAGATTTACATATTTAGACTATCATCCTGCTTGGAAGCCTCTGGATATCTAAATTTATTCCCTCTTCTCTTGGCCAGGATCCATGAGGAGATTGACCAGGAGATTGGAAGGAACCAGAAGTCTACGTTCAAGGACCAAACTAAGATGCCCTACATAGAGGCTGCGATTCATGAGATCCAAAATCTAGCAAATTTTGCCCCACTTGGTGTGGCTCACAAGATCATCAAGGACACTACATTTTGAAATTTCCTCCTCCCAAAGGTGCTGCTCGGCCCACCCTAGTGGGACCTGCAACCCACTTCCTGGGATCCCAGCACTTCCCCTATGTTCAAAGCTTTCCAGCCTCTGTCCCAGTCACAAAGAATTCCTCAACCACCCTTCTGCCTTCTCATCCAGAGTCTCCTGCTTCCCATGACTCCCCCAGATGCAATACCTCAGGGGATTCACTTCATCCCCCACTTTTCTGTCCCAAAACACATGAACTTTCAAATTCCTCCAACCTCCTGCCTTGAGAGACCCAGGCTGCATATGCTCCAACCTCCTGAACCAGGAGACACAGACCCCACCTTCCCTCAACTTCCTGACTCAGAGACATTAACCTCATGTCCCCCAAAGCTCCTCCCTCAGAAAACCCCAACTCTCACACCTCCCATTTCTCTTCACCTCTAGCACTCTAATTCCCCTGATACACTTCCATACTCTCAACATGCTCCTCTATGAACCCTCATAAAATCCCCTTCTTCCCCACTGTCAAAGACACTGAAGTGTTCCCTACACTGGGCTCCCTGCTGAATGACCACAAGTTCTTCTCCACCCCTGAAGATTTCAAATCCCAGCACTTCCTAGATGACAAGGGAAGTTAAAGAAGATTGATGTTTCTGTGCCATTTTCCATAGGTAAGAAACCGGAATATGGCTCACAACTATATGAGCTTCCCTCATCCCAGCTTCCCTCTCTAAGTGCAATCTAGGATCTTTCTCCAGCTGGGAAGTCCTTCTTGGAAACTATGCTCTAGCAAGCCAGCAGCAACCCCAAATACTTACCAAGGCCAAAGGGAAGGGATCATCAGCCCCTTTGACAGGTGTGAAAAATTAAGGCTCAGAGTAAGTGTGAGTACTTTCCAAG
This sequence comes from Aplodontia rufa, assembly GCA_004027875.1. Lineage (NCBI taxonomy): Eukaryota > Metazoa > Chordata > Mammalia > Rodentia > Aplodontiidae > Aplodontia > Aplodontia rufa. Next base: position 26,698 of record PVKS010017074.1, on the reverse strand, counting down.
AACACACAACAAAATCTTCAGACTCTCAGAAAGATGATAGCATAGCAGCCATATTTGAGAATATATCTAGGGGGAAAGAAAACCTAAACTTCTCAATGCTATAGCCTGACATGGACCACTTCATGTACAAAGGAAAATGAAGCTCACAGAGGAGTGTAGCCCTCCTGGAAGGTCTCTCAGGCCACAATATTGCAGTCCTTACTCCCTGGGAAAATGCTGATGGGATTTGGTAGTGGGGCAAGGCTGCACTGACAGTTGGTTTCACCTCCACCTCCCTCCTCTCCTCTTCAGGAAAGTGGTACTGCTTGAGAGAAAACCTGGCCAGAATGGAGCTCTTTCTCCTCACCACCACCACCATCATGCAGAGCTTCTGCTTCAAGTCCCTGCAGGTGGTCTATGGACTTGACCTCAAAACCCATGGGCTGACCTCAAAACCCATGGGCTTTACCAGGCTCCTATCGAACTACATCATGAGCTTCCTGCCCCACTGAGTCAGTGCTATGCCAGGGTGGGGTGAGGGAGTAAGAGAAGAGGGAGGGAATGAAGTGGGGGCATGGGAGGGGGGGTTAAGAGAACTGGTGAGAAGAAAGAGGAAAAAAGAGATCAGACGAAGGAGGAAGCAAACAGCCTACTCACCTTGCTCAAAACATAAGTCTTATCCATGTAGGTACTTCCTTCCTTAACAAGACTCTCATAGCACAAGAATTAAAGCCAAGAATCAATGAGTGGGATGCCATTAAATAGAAAAGCTTCTGCACAGCTAAGGAATAAGTCAAGGGTATAAAGAAAGAACCTACAGAATGGGAGAAAATCATTGCATGTTATGCCTCTGACAGGGGACTAATGTCCAAAATATAAAAAAGAACTCAAAAACCTAAACACCAAAAACACAAATAATCCAATCAATAAATGGGCTAGGTAACCAAACAGAAACTTTTCAATAGAGGAAGTCCAGAAAGCCAATGAATATATGAGAAAATATTCTATATCAGTAGCAATCAAAGAAATGCATATCAAAACTTCACTGGGATTTCTCCTCACTCCAGTGAGAGAGGCAAAAATGAAGAATATTACATATGCTGGAGGGGTTGCAGGGAGAAAAGAACACTAACACACTGTTGGGACTGCAAACTTGTACAGCCATTCTGGAAAGCAGTGTGGTGACTCCTCAAAAAACTAGGTCTGGAACCACCTTACAACCCAGCTATTCCACTCTTGGGTATTTTCCCAAAAAAGCTACAATCGGTATACTACAGAGACACAGCTACACTAATGTTTATAGCAGCTCAATTTACAGTAGCTAAACTATGGAACCAACCCAGATGCCCCTCATGGGATGAATAGATTCAAAAATTGTTATATATATATATATATATATATATATATATATATATATATATATAAACATATATATATGTATACACACACACACACACACACACACACACACACACAATGGAATTCTACCCTGCTGTTAGAACAATATCATGGCGTTTGCAGCCCAATGGATGAGTGAAATAGTCCAAACACAGAGAATTGAGGGCCAAATGTTTTCTCTCATATGTGGAAGCTAGAGTAAAACTTAAGACAGGATGAAAGTGAGCTGAGTTTAAGGAATAAGCTCACCATAATTGGAATTTCACATAAGCTGGGGGAACCATACCTATGAAGGTTGGGAGAAAAGAGAGGAATAAGGGGAGTTAACTGGGAATACCCAACTCCCATTACGAGCCTAACTATACACAGGCAGGCAGAGAAACTCTGAAATGTCAACAATTCATATACAGGTATAAGTTCATTTCAAATTATAGTATAGGAGTATTACAGATGAAACATGAGTTTGGGGAATAGAGGAAGAATGGTGGATCCTGAACTAGAATTGGCCTTCACTTACTATCTCATTATGTCAATATCCAAATATGCATGAATATGTAATAATGATTCCCTCCAATATGTAAGACTATGTTGAACAAATTAAAGGGGGGAGGAGTGAGAGAGAAAGAAAAAAAATATAAGCCTTTAAAAACCAGGATATGCTGTGGTCAGCACCAGTCACAGCTATGATTCATTAAGCAAGAATTCTGTGACAGCTCTTTACTGAAATCATCTCACCATCTCCTCAAGAATGTTCACAAAAAATAAAATAAAAATGTTCACAAAATTATGAAGAGGGGAACTGTACTCTTTCCCATTATGCAGGTGACACAGCTGAGGCTTAACAAGTTAGAGTCACTACTGAGATCTCATAGACATAAGCACCCAGAAAATACTTGAATACAGATCTATACCAGAAATACTTTGGGCCAATTCTAAAGTCACCCCTTCCCCAATAAAACCACAACAAGGACAAGGTACACTATTACACAGACAAAACAGTCCTGTCCAGAGGTTTTTTTCAGAGCCATGGCAGACAGTTAATCTTGCTTCACTACATACTTGTCCACACTGTTGCTTACTGTGGACATCATAAACCCCAGGGCATCAAAGTCCTTGCCCTCCACTAGATAAGGCCCTAATATCTGACTCAGATAGTTTAGGAAATGGGAATAAAGCTCTTTAATTATCTATGTGAGGGAGAAGAATACTTTCAGAGAAGGCTAAGAGGACATTGGATCAGAATATACCCATGAGTATGTGTGTGTTCATTCGCAGACTGCATGGAAGTGTATGACTGCATGCTCCTCTCAGGGTAAGCACGAATGTGTATCCTACCACAAGTTTCTTTCTGATTTATTGGACCCATTGTAAGACTCAGCCAACAGTTTCAGAATCTCCAGCCTGCTCCCAAATGAGTTAGTGAAAATCCGCTTAGAAGTGAGACCCTTGAAGTTGTGTGTTTTATTTCACAAGTGAGAGCTAGAGAGATAAAAGGAGGAAGCAAGGTGGATCTCATGAAAATAGAAAGGAGGCCAGTAGGGTAGAGAAGAGGACCAGGCAAAGGTGGGAGGGATAAAAAGGAGAGGTGCTGGGGAACTAAACTGAACTAATTATATCATTGTATTGTGTGCATGTACAAATATGGAACAGTGAATTCCACTATTATGTATAATTATAATGCACCAACAAAAAGATAAAAATAGTAAAGGAAGGGGGTCAAAGAGGGGAGGGAAAGGGAAGTTACTGGAGAATAAAGTGGAATATATTATATTCTGTGCATGTACAAATATGTCACAATGAACGCCACCATTATGTATAATTAAAATGCACTAGTAAAATTTTGAAAAAAGTGAGATTCTTGAGCAGCGTACAATCTGAACAGGTGTGTACATCAGCCTGGGAACTCAATGTAAATGCTACATACACATATAGCTGACCCATACACAGAAACAGTAAACTCACACTATTTTAAGGACCATGACTGAGATAAATTGAAGGGAAATCTGGTCCCCTGAACCCTACAAGTTTCATAAAAGGCTATGAAACTCAGGTTTCCCAATTTCATTTATCTCATGTCTTGCAACTTGGGTACTATGAATAGACTGTTTCCTGCACACTGAAGTGGGGAGGAGGTTGAACCCTCAGGGCCACACTTTGTATTGTTACCAACATGTTAGCAAAGTCAATGTCAAGCATCAAACAAAATCCATCCATGTGCATGTCTCCCTTAGAGGTTTCTAAAAATCTCCACTCAGGGAGTCTTAGAAATGTGTGGTAACTTAACTGCTGCATCCTAAAGCTGCTGAGCCTAAAATTCAGAATTTTGGAATCACAGATTTCTAGAAACTTAGATTCAGAATCTTTGGATCATTGATGCTTGAAACTCTTATTGCTCACAGTTTTTATGAGGGCTCATCCTGCACATCTTTGGGAAATATATTCCAAGCACCTCAAACTTCAATCCTCCAAGCTGAATGTTCTTTCTGAGAAAGAGTCAAGCAGGGCAGGAGAAGCTGGAGCTAGCTGACTCCTGCCAATGAGACACACTTTCTGGGAAAGACAGCATGACTGACAAGTTTTCAACTTGTGAGGAAGAAGGAAAGGAACAAGTATCAATTCCCATAATCCTAAAACTTACATCTGGAAAAAGAAAGCAGGAATCATAGGGGCATTACCAGGGGTACAGAGAGAAGTCATAATCTAGCCACCAGAACCCAGATCAGTGTCCAAACGACATTCTCAGCTCTGGAGCTCTGAAAGGGGAAGCCTCCAACTATGCTGGGACTGAGATGGAAAAAGGAATCATTGATTTTGGTCCAGGGTTTGCTGCCAAGTTCTCAGGTCTTCTTGAGCTTTTCTCTGGCCTCACTTCTCATTTGCATTCTTCCTCGTAGTAGTGAACAAGTTGAAACATAATCCTGAACAGAACTAAACTCTCAATTGCTGCAAGGATATGAGAGTGAGATGGGGGATGTTTCTGTGTCCTGGGGGCTAGGACTTGAACATATTTTTTTAAGAAGGGAAGTGAGAGTGAGACAGAAAGAGAGAGATTCAATTTTTATTGAGTTTTTCACATGGCTTTCATTACTCTGACACTTAGTTGTGTATGTGGTGCAGGGGTTTGAACTCATGTACCTGCGCATGCTGGGCAAGCACTGTAACCACTAAGCCACCACTCCAGCCCCTGAACGTATGATTTTTAGAGAGGACAAATTTCAATCCATAATGTCATTTATGCATGAACACATTCAATCTATAAACCAGTCCATAAGGTGAGGGTTTTTTCATGATCTCTACATTAAAAATGAGCCCGCAGAATGTTTAAGAAATTGCCCAAAGTCACACAGCTACAACATGACAAAGGACAGATGTGGATGCAGAACAGTGGGATTCTAGCGTGCCTCTTGAGCTTTCAGAGATTAATTAGGTGGGAGGAGAGGAGACACAATTTTAAAGAGAAAATTTCCTAAGGGAAAGTAATAGAAGGATGGGAATTTAGCTTTGTATCATGCCAGACCCAAACTCTTTTGCTTGGAAGCTCTTTTGTAGCAGCTTCCAAGGCTCATCCATATCCATGGGGAAAGGATAGTCTTGCCATGAACTAATACAGGAACAACTGAACATGTAAAAAAAATTAACCTAGATCCAAAGCTTACAAATTTCAGAAAAATTGTCTCAAGTGTATTACACACCAAACTGCAAAATTAAAAACTATAAAATTTATAGGAAATCAAGGTGACTTTTAGTTTGGTGAAAAGTACAATACATGAAAAGTGCTAAGTCATGTGTAAAGAAAAATCCACAAGCAGCTAGAGTGGTGGCTCAGTGGTTATGGTGCTTGCCCAGCATGCGTGAGTACACAGGTTCCAACCCCAGCAGCCATGTACACAACTAAGTGTTGGAGCAACAAAGGATTGTGAAAAACTCAATAAAAATTTATTCTCTCTGTCTCTTTCTCTCTCACTGTCCTTCTCTCTTAAAAAGAAAGAAAAAAAAGAAAGACCCACAAGAATAGCAGAAGATTTACTAGCAGAAACTCAAAAGGCCACAAAAAACCAAGGGACTATGGAATGATCTACTTCAAGCCTTTAAAGAAAATAAGTGCTGTAGGGCATAATATCACACTCCTACGATCCCAGCAACTCAGGATGCTAAGACAGGAGAGTCACAAGTTTGAAGCCAGTCTTGCAGCTTAGTGAGATCCTATCTCAACATAAAAAGAAAAAAGGGGAATAACTACTGTATCCACCAGCTATCCTTCAGAATTGAAAAAGAAATGAAGAACTTCCAAGATAAGCATAAACTAAATGAATTCATGACAACTAAATCAACATTACAGAAGATACACAGATGAATCCTACACCCAGAACAGGAAGCAAAATAAACACAATCCCAAAGACTCGGGAGACTGAGGCAGGAGGATCAAAAGTTGCTAAGGGCTTCATTAAGTTGTAGCTCAGTGGTACAGCATCCCTGGGTTCAATCCCCTGTATAAACAAAAAAAACCCAATAATACGTTGCCTTCAAGAAACTCATCTCAACATCAAAGACATAAAAAGACTTGAGAGTGAAAGGAGAGAAAATGATATTCCCAAAAAAAAATGGAACCTAAAAGCAAGCATCAGTATCTATACTCATATCTGACAAAATAAACTTTAAGCCAAAATCAGTCAGAAGGGAGGAAGAAGGTCATTTCATGTGGATAAAGATAAAAATCCATCAAGAAGATATAGCAATTGTAAATATATATGCACCAAAAGTCATAGCACTTAATTTTATAGAACAAAAGGACAGGAAGGGAGAGATAGACCCCAATACCATAATAATGGATGACCTCAGTACTCAACCTCTCACCAATATATAGATCATCCCAACCAAAAAATCAACAAGCATCAAAGTTAAATTATACTATAGATCAAATAGACTTAACAGACATCTACAAAGTATTCTATCCAGTAGCTGCAGAACACACATTCTTTTCATCAGCACATTGAATTTTATCCAAAAAGATCATATTTTAGATTATAATAAAGTAAGTCTTAAAATATTTTAAAAACTCAAATAATTTCTTGCATCTTATCAGATCATAACAGAATGAAACAACAGAAATTAACAACAAGAGAAACTATAGAGATTACAAAAACACATGGTGATTGTACAATACTTGTCTGAATGAGCAGGGAATAATTCGGGGGGAAATTTAATAATTTCTAGAATCAAACTACAATGGAAACACAATATACTGGTGTTAATTGGATACAGCCACAGCAATACTAAGAGAAGTGTTTATAGCAATACTTGTATTTTAAAAACAGAGTTATTTAAAAAAATAAACAAAATCCAAAGATCACACAAGAAGGAAGAGAAATATATATACAGAAATCAATGAAAGGTGTTTAAAGTTAGAATGAACAGAATTAATTGAATTTTATATTATCTCACTTTCTTTTTATTTTGAGATAATTATAGATTTACAAAAAGTTGGAAAAAACAGAATTTTTACATGTCCTTTATCCAGTGACTCCCAGTGGTACTGTGGGAAAAGCAAAACTTTACCTCTTTCTCAGGATCTCCAGCTAGGCCTCGGGATTAAATTACATAAACCAGATGTACAGGAGAAACATATAGAACATGTATATGGGAGTCCCTATAGGAAAATAAAGACCCAAAGAAACTGTTAGGGCCAAATGCTTACATACTAAGTTGGAAAAAGTGTAGCTATTTGTAGAAATACAAGAAAGAGGTTTGACCTAGGGAGTCAATCATGGGGGAGTGACTAGAAGGACAAGGATTAGTTTGAACACATTTCTCTTGTCCTTGACTCCCCACCCTGATTCATTGGAGTTTCACCTCCTGTATTCAGGAAGAATAAAGAAGTTCAGATCACAATTGTGTATCAACTATTATTAAATGCTTTTACTTAAAAATAATCTTTATGCCAAAGTGGCTTATTTTGGGGTGACATTGTCTACACACTTCAATAACATCTTAAGTTTAAGTATAATACAATATTGAAAGGTAGAAAATTAATGTTATTCAGTCCACAGAACTTATGCAGATTTCACTAGTGTGTGTGTGTGTGTGTGTGTGTGTGTGTGTGTGTGAGAAAGAGAGAGAGGGAAAAAAGGGAGAGAGATTTTATCACTTTATCATTTGTAGTTTCTTTTTTGTTTGTTTTAGATTTTTTTTCTTTTTTGGTACTGGGGATTTAACCCAGGGGTGCTCAACCAGTGAGCTACATCCCAAGCCATCCCCAGCCCTTTGTTTCTTTCTTTCTTTCTTTCTTCCTTTCTTTCTTTTTCTTTCTTTCCTCATTCATTCATTCATTAATTCACAGGATCTCACTAAGTTGCTTAGGGCCATACTAAATTTCTGAGGCTGGCCTCGAATTTGCAATCCTCCTGCCTCAGCCTACTGAGTCATGTGTAGATTCTTGTAACCATCTATGCAATCAGATACAGAACTGTCCTATAGCCACAAAACACCCTAGAGCTTATCCCTTTATAGCCATGTCCATCTGCTCTACCCACCCCATCATAATCACTGTAAACCACTGATCCGTTACCCATCCACCATGTTTTAAATATGGATTGTAGTCACCAAAACTCATGTTGACAACTGGTTGTCAAAATGTCAGTGTTGACAGAAGGGACCTTTAGAATAGATTATGATCTCTTTTAATAATGGAATACTACTCACAGGAATATATTATTTCTTGTGAGAGTGAATTATTATAAATAAGCAACTGGTCCCCTTCCTCCTCTTCTCTTCTTTTGGGGATATTGAATGGGCCATGACAGAATTTCTACCATGATTCTTCAAGACATCTCACCATAATCCACTGAATGCTGTGAATATGATGAGCAATCACTTCCATAATCAAATTGTGTTATATGACACAATGGACTGACAGGGTGATTACCTGGGTGTGCCTTATCTAATCACATGAGCCCTTAATAGCAGACACTCTACATGGATGATGGTAGAAGTAATCAGAGAAATTCAGAGCCTGAGGCTTCTACATTTGTTTCTGGATTTGCAGATAGAGGGGGCCATGTGGCAAACTGAAAGCGGCCACCAGCCAACAGCCACAAGGAAAGGGGGTCTTGCACTTAAATTTGCAAAGAATTATACTTGCCCAATAACCTGAATGAATCTGCAGGTGAATTCTGCTCAGATTCTACAGATAAGAGCCCAGTCAATAATATACCTACAGCTTCATTAGATTAACTTAACCCAGAGAACCCAGTGGAGTTGTACTGAACACTCTGCATATAGAACTGTGAGCAAGGACTGGAGCAGTGGCTAAGCAGTTGGAACACTTCCCTGGCATGCACGAGGGCCCTGGCTCAAACCTCAGCACCACATACACAATTCAGTGTCAGAGAAAAAAGGTCAGATGAAAGAATAAATAAAATTCATTCGCTCTCTCTCTCTTTCTCTCTCTGAACTTCTCTTTCACTGTATCCCCCCCTCTCTCTCTCTCTCTTTAAAAAAAATAGAACTGTGAGCAATTTCATTTGCACTGAAGTAACTGCAGTAAGTTGCTCTATTTATGGTAATTCCTTACATAGCAATACAAACCAAGTACACATAGTCACTGTGCTTGTGGGCAAAGGCTGGCTGTGATCAATTGACTTAGTTTTTTATGTATTTAATTGTTCATTGCTACATGTTCACTTTAGCAGCACATATACTAAAATTGGAACAATTCAGATAAGATTAGCATGGCCCCTGCACAAGGATGACACGCAAATTCAAGAAGCATTCAATATTTTTTTCATAATATCCTTGGGTTGAAACAAACCATGCCTCAATTTAACCTCTTCTCCCCTGTACTCTCTCAATTCCTAAACTATATGCTGTTCTCTCTCTTCCTCACTCAAAGCCTTTAACCTACTCACATCCCATTTTTATCTTTTCCTTATTTCTGATTGAATTGCTGAATACATGCTAACACCTTCTAGTTCTTTTTTCTAACTCAGGAACTCCACACTACCTCCCTACACCCATTTCCTTGGATTTCTAGATTGTACTTCCCCCCATCTACAGAGACCCTGCCAACTGAAGTGAAGGTCATTCTTCAAAATGGGTATTTGCTGGTTATCTTAACATATTGTGACAGCTCTCATGGAAGAAAACTGCTTCTAAAGGTGCTAATCACAACTATAATTGTTTTAGTTGAAACTGTTCAGTATATACACCTATAGGCTCACATTTCTTCATTGACTGGACTGAAAGCTGTTGAGCTGTGCTTCCCAAGTAGCACCCCAGCCCAATGAAGCACAGGCATAAGAAGCTCCAATAACCCTTACAACAATAACTAACATAGTCAGTCTTTAAGCCACATCCCCTGTATCTGAAAATGAGGAAAAGGGGTAATTACTCCCATCCTCACCCTCACAGCTCCCCATCCAAGGACTCCATGGCAGGGGTCCTGGATGAAAACCAAGAAAAATATATCAACACTATGATCAGTAACTCAATCAAGGAGCTGAAAGAAGTATTAAGGAATGAGATCAGAGAGCAGTTTCAGGTGATGAGAGACAACTTTCAACAGAAAATAAGGGAACAATTCCATGAAATGAAAGACCCTATTTATAAAGAGTTAGACATCCTGAAGAGAGATGTAGCAGAGCTATCAGAATTGAAAAATACTGTCAACCAAATCAAATCCTCACTAGAAGATACTAACACCAGAGTAAATGCAACAGAAAATAGAATCTCAGTCCTGGAAGAAAGAACATCAGATAATGAAGACATGTTGAGCAATGTTGAGTTCAAGGAGGACAGACAAGAAAAGAAACTTATCGTGCATGACCAGAACTTCCAAGTGATATTTGATAAGATGAGAAGAAACAGCCTGAGAGTATTTGGACTGGAAGAAAACATTGAACAACAAACAGGAAGCATTAAGAACATAGTAAATGAAATAATCAGGGAAAACTTTCCTCATATCAGGATTGATCCAGATTACCAAATCCAAGATGCCTACGGAACACCAAACAGACCTAACCAAATGAAAAATTCACCAAGACATATCATATATAAAATGATTAACAGAGAAACTAAAAAAAGAATTCTAAAAGCAGCAAGGGAGACCAATCAGAATCACTATGGATTTTTCAGACCAGACAATGAAGGCCAGAAGAGCTTGGAACAATATTTTTCAAGTCCTCAAAGAAAACAATTTCCAGCCAAAGTTAATATACCCTGCAAAACTCAGCTTTAAATGTGATGGAGAAATTCAATACTTCAATAATAAATTCAAGCTAGCAAGATACATGAACACAAACCCTGCATTACAGAATATTCTCAAGGACATTCTTCATTCAAAAGAACATGCTAATAATTCTCTAAACCCCTAAACAAGAGAGTGTCTACAATCACAATACACTCCAATAGAAACCCAAGATGGTGCAAAACTCAGCAACAATCACAAAGTCTGGGACTCAGATTCTCATATCTATTCTAACTCTGAATGTGAATGGTCTCAGTGCCCTAATTAAAAGACACAGATTGGCTTACTTGATCAAAACACAAAATCCAAGAATATGTTGTCTACAAGAAACACACCTCACACTCAAAATAGACACAAACTGAAGGAGAAAGTTTGGCAAAATGTCTGCCAGGCCTGTGGCCCAAAAAAAACAAGCTGGCGTGGTTATCCTAATATCTGATAGAGTTAACTTTGATCCAAAACTACTTAGAAAGGACAAAGATGGACATTATATCATACTAAAAGGCACAATTCACCAAGAAGACTTAACAATAATTAACATTTATGCCCCCAATCACAATTCCCCCAAATACATGGAAAAAACACTCAAGGACATTAAACCCCTTATTGATCTCAACACAATAATACTGGGGAACTTCAATACACCATTATCAACATTGCACAGATCATCAAAACAAAAAATCAATAAAGAAAATATCCAGTCTGAACATCTCTATTAATCAATTGGGCTTAACAGACATCTATAGAATATTCCATCCTAAATTGCCTGAATTTACCTTCTTCTCAGCAGCTGATGGATCCTTCTCAAAAAATAGACCACATCTTAGTCCACAGAGCTAACCTTAACAAATTCAAGAAAGTGGATATAGTCCCATGTATCCTGTCAGATCACAATGCCATGGTCTTAGCAATCAACAAGAAAAACAACAGAAGCTACTCTAATACTTGGAAATTGAATAATGCCCTTTTAAACGAAGAATGGATAAAATACCAAATGAGAACAGAAATCAAGAAATTCTTGGAAATGAATGAGAATGATGAAACGACATATTGAAACCTCTGGTATAGTATGAAAGCATACTTAAGAGGTAAACTTATAGCACTGAGTGCATACATCAAAAATCTGGAAAGAGCCCAAATAAATAGTCTTATGCTCCAACTCAAACTCCTGCAAAAAGAGGAACAATCCAATCCAAAAGCTAACAGAAGACAGGAAATAACTTTAATCAGAGCTGAAATCAATGAAATTGAAAACAAAAAAAACAATACAACATATCAATAAAACAAAGAGTTGGTTCTTAAATAAGATTGACAGACCCCTTGCCAACCTCACCAAAAAGAAGACTGAAATGAAGCAAATCAATAAAATCAAAAACAAAAATGGAGATGTCACCACAGACTCAACCAAAATCAGGAGATTATCAGAACTTATTTTGAAAATGTATACTCTGCCAAGTTTGATAATCTGGAAGATATGAAAAGATACTTAGCCACATATGACACCCTCAGATTAACACCGGAAGACTTTGAAAATCTAAACCAACCTATCTCAGGTTCTTAAATCAAAGCAGCAATCAAAGGCCTTCCAAAAAAGAAAAGTTCTGGACCTGATGGCTTCATGGCAGAATTCTACCAAATGTTTACAGAAGAATTAACACCAATCCTCTATAAGCTTTTTGATGAAATTGAAAGGGTTGGAGCATTACCAAACACTTTTTATGAAGCAAATATAACTCTCATACCAAAATCTAACAAAGACTCATCAAGAAAAGAAAACTATAGACCAATTTCCCTGATGAACATAGATGCAAAAATCCTTAATAAAATTCTACCTAATCAGATCCAAAACTGCATTAAAAAGATAATACACCATGATCAAGTGGGCTTCATTCCTGGAAACCAGGGCTGGTTCAACATTCACAAATCAATAAATGTAAGTCACCACTTCAATAGAATTAAAAATAAAAATCATATAATCATCTCAATCAATGCAGAAAAGGCCTTTGATAAAATTCAATATCCTTTTATGCTCAAAACCCTGGAGAGGATAGGGATCAAGGGAAGATATTTTAACTATGTAAGATCCATTTATGACAGACCCACAGGAAACATTATGCTCAATGGCGAAAGAATGAAAGCATTTCCTCTTAATTCAGGAACAAGACAAGGCTGTCCACTTTCACCACTCTTATTCAATATAGTCCTTGAAACTCTTGCCAGAGCTATCAGACAAGAGAAGGAAATCAAAGGAATTCAAAAAGGAAAAGAAGAAGTCAAGTTGTTTCTATTTGCAGATGACATGATCCCCTACCTAGAAGACCCTATAAGCGCAACCAGAAGACTTCTGGAACTTATAAACAACTTCAGCAAAGTGGCTGGTCATAAGATTAACACCAAAAAATCATTAGCTTTCCTATACTCCAGCAACAAGGACACTGAAGAAGAAATTAGGAAATCTATCCCTTTCATCATCTCCTCCAAAAAAAAATAAAATACTTGGGCATAAATCTCACAAAGGATGTCAAGGACCTACCTATACAACAAAAATTATCAAACTTTTAAAAAAATTATAGAAGATCTAAGTAGATGGAAAAACATTCCATGTTCATGGTTAGGTAGAGTCAATATCATCAAAATGGCCATTTTACCCAAAGCCCTATACAGATTTAATGCAATCCCTATCAAGATACCAATGTCATTCTTTGTGGATATAGAAAAAGCAATACTCAAATTTGTATGAAATCACAGAAGACCCAGAATAGCCAAAACATTACTCAGCAAGAAGGAGGAGGCAGGAGGCATCTCAATTCCTGACCTGAAATTATACTACAAGGCTACAGTAACAAAAACAGCATGGTATTGGTACCAAAACAGAATGGAAGACCAATGGAATAGAATAGAGGATTCTGAGATGAACGCTCATACCTTTAACTCTCTGATATTTGATAAAGGGGGCAAAAGCATCGTGTGGAAGAATGATAGCTTGTTCAACAAATGGTGTTGGACATATTGGACAGCCAGATGTAAACAACTGAAATTGGATCTTTATTTTTCACCCTGCACAAAAATTAAATCAAAATGGTTCAAGGATCTGGATATTAAATCAGTAACTCTACAATTGCTTGAAAAAGAAGTAGGATCAACATTACATGACATGAGAGTCAGCACAGGCTTCCTTAACAGGACTCCCATGGCGCACGTGGTAAAATCAACTATAAATGCATGGGATGCAATTAAACTAAAAAGCTAAGTACTTAGTCAAGAATTTCAAGAGGGAACCTACAGAATGGGAGAAAATTTTTGCCTGCTACACCTCAGACAGAGAGCTAATATCCAGAATATATAAAGAACACAAAAAATTAAATGCCAAAACCACAAATAACCCAATTAATAAATGGGCTATGGAACTAAAAAGAAGCTTCTCAATGGAAGAAGTCCAAAAATTCCATAAACATATGAGAAAATGCTCTACATCACTAGCAATAAGAGAAATTCAAATCAAAACTTCACTGAGTTTTCACCTCACTCACGTCAGAGTGGCAAAAAAAGAAGAATACAAACAATGACAGGTGCTGGAGAGGCTGTGGGAAAAGAGGAACACTATTACATTGCTGGTGGGACTGCAAACTGGCACAAAAAATTAGGGCTGGAACCGCCTTTTGACCCAGCTATCCCACTCCTGGGTATCTTCCCAAAAGAGCTAGAATTGGCTTACTATAGAGATACAGCTTCATCAATGTTTATTGCAGGTCAATTTACTATAGCTAAATTATGGAACCAACCCAGATGCCCCTCACTTGATGAATGGATCCAGAAACTGTGGTACATATATACAATGGAATACTACTCGGCTATTAGAGAAAACGATATTATGGCATTTGCAGCCAAATGGATGGAGATGGAAAAAATTTTGCCGAGTGAAGTATCCCAAACTCAGAGACTCAAGGGCCGAATGTTTTCTCTCATTTGTGGAAGCTAGAATATAAGCGGAAACAGTACGTTAGACAGCTAACCTAACAATTGCCTCAACATGTATGAATTCTTACATGATCATGGGGAACTGTGCTTAGGTTCCTGGGGGACATAGGGAGGGGGGTAGGAAGGGGGGAAGGGAATAGGAAGGACATCAGGGTGACCAGAGGGAGGTAGTATGGGGGAATCTAATCTGAGGGGAACTTCCAACTTCCACGAGAAGTGCAATTAACTTGGAGCTTAAGTAAAGTGAAACATGGAACCATGGGGAACCCAAAGGGAGAAACCATGGTCTGGCACCAGTATTGGATTGTTCTGTCATTACACTTTCGTTCTTGATTGTTTGATGATGAACCCCTCCTAGTTGTATGACCCTGTTTATTGAATAAAATTTTTTTAAAAAGGCCTAAACTGGGGCTGGAGTGCTGGTTTAGCAATCAGAACACTTGCCTGGCATGCACAATGATCCAGGTTCACAACTAAATGTCAGAGAAACGGAAACCACATGAAAAAATAAATAAAATTGGTTATCAAAAAAAACAGATTAAATTGTAATAATATCTAATTATAACTGATCCAAATAAATGTGATAACATAAACAAAAACTCATAAGTATAATTAATTCAAATTAGTGACACTTGTGCAGTTTTTCTACAATGTAATCCAAAGTATGTAGAATATGTACACAAGTTCTTTTCATTTTGAACAAAATTATATTTTAGGCAGTAACCACAAATTAAGTGATAAAATGCAACCTCCAAGAACTTCAAATTAAAGAAAAAAGGAAACGGGAAAAAATTGTTCATTGCTTCTACTCTCTTCCTTTGCTGGGCCTGGATGTCAGCTCTTTTAGTAGGATGAGGGAAATCTTCACACACTACAGTTGCCCTGCTGCTACCATATCTTTACTCAAGTCAAGTTATTCAATTCACTGACTGGATTCCAGATATGAACATTGGTTTAGGTCAAAATGAGTAAGTTTAAGCTTCTCCCATTGTGTCTTCTTCTGACACTATGCAACACCACTGTCTGTCAGTTGAACACCATCATCAATTAAACATCTACATAACTTCCTATGGTTCGAGATCTCCTGCCTTTTCCTCTGAGTGCTCCAAGCACTAAGATAATAACAGACCCTGGTTTCTGGAAGTTAAGCTTTCCCATACATTCTCTTTTATTTTAAGGTTCTCTCACTCCTATGGCTATAAACAAGTTCATCTCTAAGACCACCATTCCGACCTGAATCAATTCTGAATCTACTGAAAAGAAACACCATGAAACTTCTTCATGCAGCTGCTGCCCCCTCCCTGATACATTCCTGATGGATTTGGAGAATGGTGGATCCTCAGAGACTTCCAGTAGAATGTAATTCTTGAGTAACTGTTGAGCCCTCACAAAATACTCTCATTTCCAGCATGCCTTCCTCCTTCAGCAGTTTATTCACCACTCTGTTATTCTTGAGTACAAGACCTGTTTCCAAATCACTCAACCCAGCTCTACCTCTGATTTTGAGCCTCTGTTCTTTAAGGGCTTCCTTTCTCATGGAGGACAGATATTTTTGCAACTGTGTAGTTTTATCAGTGTGCTTACTGTTTCCATAATCCAGGAAATCTGATGGATTCTTTCATTCTATCTTGTTTCTATCCCTTTTAAGGCCAATTTGGTGACATTTTTGCTGGTGTGCAATTCTCAAAACCTTGAGAATGTATACCATGGAAATACACTTTGTTGAACAAGGTGGTTCTCCACAAATATTAGCTGATAATCTCAATTCTATTCTCAGCTTCTGCTGAAATGAATAAAGCAATCAATGAGTCACACAATCTTTTCAAAGAGCCCTATGTGTTAATGAATATTTTGTTCTTTTTAATCTTTCAGACTCACTGTAAAAGTTTGTCAAAACACACTCTTGATTTCTCCTTTAAAACAAACTTTCCTGACAATAAATCTCATAATTTTAGTGCCTTTTGCAATTTGGGAGGCTGAGAATTTCCCCACCCATCAAATCCTGACTTTATTTTGTTTAACAGTTCTTCCTTCAGGGCTGGAGCAATGACTCAGCTGTTGGACCATTTGCCTGCCATGCACAAGGACTGGGGTTCAAACCCCAGCACCATATACACAACTAAGTGTCAGAAAAGCAAAGACCATATGGGAAAAAATAAATAAAAAACTGATTCTCTCCTTCTCTCTCCCTCACTCTCTCCATCTCTCTTTCTTAAAAAAAAAGAAAAAGAAATAGTTCTTCCCTCAATTTACCTTTTTCTGCTTGCTTTATAGTCTAAGTAACAAGAATAAACTTTTCTATCATAAACCTCCAGATTATTCCAGCCTCTACCCATTGTCCAATTCCAATGTCCCCAACATTTTTAGGTATTTGTGAAAACAGTAACCCAAAATCAGTAGCAGTTTTTTCTGTAGCTGCTATAAGATATTAGCTCAAACTTGGTGGCTTAAAACAATGAAAATATATCCTCTCAGTTTTGGTGGACAAAACACCAAAATCAATTTTGCCTAAGGAAAAAAAATTCAAGATTCAAGGCCACATTCCCCTTGGAAGGTCTAAAGGGAAACTTGTTTCTCACCTTTTCCAGCTTCTGGTGGCTTCCGACATTGCTTAGCTTATGGCTGCATCATTCCATGTCTGCCTCTGTGGCCACAGTGCATTCTCTTCTGCTGTCTGGGGTCAAATCTCCCTCTTATAAGGACACTTGTGATTACATGTAGGGCCCCACTCAAATAATTCAGTAAAATATTCCCATCTCATTACCCTTAACTTTATCTCTGAAGAACCTTTTTCTACATATGTTGTCATCCATAGGCCCCAGTTTAAGAGCTGGAGATGGGGAGGGGGGTCATTGTTTAGTCCACCATAGAAATTTTTTGAGAGAGAGAATCAATCTTATTTTGCTTTTCATATAACTTTTGTTACTCTCACGTTTCATTGGGCACATGGTGTTGGGGTTTGAACCTATGTCCTACACATGCTAGGCAAGCACCATAACCACTGAGTTCCATTATAGAATTCTTACATACAACATACAAAGAGAGATTTACAAAGTAAAAACCGAAAGATTTCCTCTTCAAAGAACGCTATGCAGAAAATGAAAAGATCAACCATAGACTTAGAGAAAATATTTTAAACTCACATGAAAGTCAAGGAATGCATATTCAAAATATGTAAAGAACTCTAGAAAGAAACCATTTCTGAAGTGAGCTAAGGAAGGGCATCTATTTCACAAAAGAAGACAGAGCAAAGACAAAAAGGCACATAAATCAATGCCCAGCCTCATAACCATTAGAGAAATGCTTCTTATGCCACAGTGAGACACCCTATGTGCTTCTTAATTTTTTTAAAACAAGATTTTATTTTTCATTATAGTTTTACATATTTAAGGGGTTTGTTGTTACACTTTCATACATGCACATATCATATATCCTCCCTTTACACTTCCCCACCACTTCCCCCCTTTCCTTCACTCCCTCTATCCCCCAACCTCTAGTCTGTGAAGTTGCCCCCAGTTTAATTGGTAATCTATGTGCTTATTAAAATAACTAAAATAAAATGCATTGAAATACCTAGAGCAGACAAAAAATGTGAAGCAACTGGAGTTCTCATATTTCATTGATAGGAATGCAAAAGGACACAACTATGCTAGAAAACAATTTGCCAATTTATTAAAGAGTTAAATATACAATTATCCAGAAGACCTCCCAATTCCACTTCTAGGTATTCATACTTTAAAAATGAAAATGTGTTCACACAAAAACATGTACACTGATGCTTATAGAAATTTTATTCATAATTTCCAGAAACTGAAATTGACCCAAATGTTCTTCAAAGATGATTGGATAAGGGGCTGGAGCAGTGGCTCAGAGGTTATGGTGCTTGCCTGGTGCACACAAGGACACAGGTGCAAACCCCAGCACCATGTACACACCAAAGTGTTGGAGCAATGAAAGCCGTGTGAAAAACTAAATAAAATTATTGATTCTCTCTCTCTCTCTCTCTCTCAGTTCTCATCTCTATCTCTACCTCTCTATCCCTCCATAAGTCACTCACAATTTAGATATTTCTGTCTCTACCTCTCAATTTCCCTGGTTCCTCCTTTCTTCCACTCCTTCCTTATCTCTGTCACTCTCCACCTAATTTTTGTTTTCTTTCTATACCTGTCACTCCTCTCTCTCCCTCTCCCCCTACCTCCCTCCACTTTTATTTTTCTCTCCCCTTCTCTCTCCACTTCCCTTTCTCTCCCATGTCTGATTCTTCCTTTCTCTATTCTTTTCTCTGTCTTTTCTTCTCTTCATTATATCCTACTTCTGAGGTCTAGGGAAGACGTGTCCCAGGTCAAGATGAAAAATGTAGGCATGCCCCTTCCCAATCACAAATTCTCCCACTTCTCTTCTGAATTGTTGACTGAAACATTCTTTACACGGGATTTTTCAATGTGTAATCATCTTACTCCTGCTCCTGGCTCTTCTCTGTCTACTCCTGACCTCAGCTCAAGGAGCAAGGACAGAGCACCCCACAGACCTAGATGCTTCCCACTCCTGGGAAGCATGCTACAGCTTCACTCCCAAAATACGCTGACCTTCACAGAGGTATGTGTTCCTCAACTTGGGAGGTAGAGAATAAAAAGGACAAATATGAGCCCTATCACCTCACCCAAAACTGACTAAGAACCTGTATGCACCTTGTATTTGGGTTCCAGGATAGTGGAAATCTTCAGTGGATAGCAAGCTGTAAAGGATGCTCTTGGGGTGTGTGGTAAGAACTTCAGTGAATGCAGTGGCTGCCCTTATTTTTCAAGTTTAGCAAGGGGGATCCTTTTCTCCACTGCAGAAAAGAGTCTCCATTGTGTTTGTACAAGATAGTCCTCCAATTCTTGGTTTCCCTTGAAGTCCTTGATCGCACTACAAATAGCATGGAAATAGCATAATATGGGACCTGGAATGAAGCTATCCAAACTTCACCATCCCTAAATACCATCACCACCTTAAATTGCACTTCTGTTCAATCCCAATTTTCATTTCAAGCCCAATCCCATTTCCATCCCAATTTTTATTTTAACTTCAATATCATACCCAACTTCCACCTCAATTGAAAATTCAAATTAATCAGCACCAAACCTTACTGTCCACATCAACCTTAACCCAAAATGTATTATAAATTTCCATAACCAATCCAGTAAGTCATAAAATGAACTTATGATTTCTCCCCTACTCCAAAGACTATCTTCTATCCTAAGCGCTATCAAATTTGGCCAATCTCCAACTGTTTTCCATCTAAATACTACAAATCCAATCATCAAATCTAACCCATCGTGTAACAACCTAACCTCAACCCAAACCCAAAACAGAATCATCTCATACCCCATTCTCATTTTGAAAAAGTAAAAATCTAGAGGAGTGAAAATCAGCTTGAATTCAGAAAGAGAAAACTGTCCTGTTGTTAATCAGGTTGGAAGAAGAGAAACAGATAAAGCCAGCTACAAAGCTAACAGAACACGTGCTTCCTCTCCAAGTCATGCAGCAATTGTAAACACCATTTGAACCCCCCCCCCTACTGAGTGACTACTGATTTTTCACTAATGACTTCCCCAGACTGCTTTTTTGCAACCATGTGTTACAGGTAACACCCAATTATTAAATCACCCACATTGCGTGTTCACAACATAATCCCTAGTTAATCCCCACTTCTCTTAATACCTCTTTAGAAAGACCAGTCCATCTAGAATTTATCCCTACATATCTTAAACCCTCCTTAGAATTCTTTAGAGGAATCTAAATCTTACACATGGCACTTTTTTCATTCCAGTTAATGACTGGCACTCCACAGTGCCTCTGTATTGCCTTCTACCCCATATCAAGTCAATTAATCTGACTATATTATCTTACAGTTTTGACTCTTGTGATGGTTGACTGAATAGAATATTTTACTCTACCCAGGCCCATTATATTACTGACCTTATCTACTCGAATTCATTCCTATCACCAACTTCAATCTAATCTATCAAATCTCATACACAATTTAACCTCATTAGATAACATAATTACTTATCAATCTTTTATCAAGTGCATCACCAAAACCAATTCCATGATAAACTCCAACCATGTGCATCTCAAACCATAACTTTAGCCCTCACTGAAAATTCAATGGCTTGTCCTATTCCAGCTTAGAAAAATCAACTATCACTGGGGTTTTCAAATTCTTTAAAATCTATATTCAAAATATTATGAAGTTTAATGTGAGACAGAAAAAAAACCTGTCTGAATGCATTGTGACCTGGAGACCTACATGTTAGGCTTCCTTTTTCAATCCTGCATAGACTCTTGGGGATGCCCTGCCCCTACCCTGAGATGAATTCCAGATGTTCCCAGGCTTAAATCAGAGATGCCCACGTACAAAATGCTTTTCACCAATAATAAAGTCAAGCTGTGATTTGAATGTTTGTTCCCTCCAAAATATATGTTGAAATTTACTGCTGTTGTAACAGTACTAAGGGGTAGGACTTTTAAGTGGTAATTAGGCCATGAGGACTCCACCCTCATGAGTGGGATTGGTGCCATTACAAAAGGGCAAGTTTGCCCTCTTGTTCGTTCTTGTCCTTCTGCCTTCTACAGCAGGATGACTCAGCAAGAAAGCCTTCACCAGATGTTAGCCCCTTGATCTTGGACTTCCCAGACTCCAGAACTGTGGGAAACTAAACTAAATTTCTGTTCATTATTAATTACCCAGTCTGTGATATTTTGCTATGGAAACACAAAAAAGACTAAGACAAGTCAGTTCCTCAACTTCATTTCCTGCCCTCTGGCTTGAGTTTATGACTCAACAATACAGGTATGCCTGGGAGGGGAAGAAATGGATATAAGGTGACCTTATCAAATTTGGACAATAAAAATCAAGGAACTGCCTATGTAATGTGTTGTTTAAAATAGCCATTATCCAATTATTTCATATGCAGTTCAGAGGAAAGAGCCTGAATCCTCCACTTAATAGCTGTGCAGTCCTGGACAGGTGGTCTCCCTAACTGACCCTCAACTTGCTTTTGAAAGGATTGCCTGAAGTGCGATGAAATAGTGTACACTGTTTTGAGATCAGCAGAGTCAGAGATCATTGGACCTTGTCCTTATAGAGCTCTCAGTCCAATGGAATAAAATAGCCTGTCACCAGGCATTGACATTCAGACTCATCAGGGTTGTGACACGAGAATCCTACAAGCTGTAGGCACCCATTGAAGAAGCCTGATTCATCCTGAAAGTCAGAGAAGGCTTCCATGTAAGGGATGTACAAATTTTGTTTCTCCAAACAGGCATTAAGAAAGAGAGATGCACGAGGCAGTGGTTTTCAGGAATGGACTGAGTGAACTAGCTCACCATACTGTTCTCCCAAGAGTTACTTTTGAAACAGGATCCACTTTATGCTTTGAGTATAAAGTTGGCTGTTCGACCCCAGGTGGTTTATTTTTTTTTCCACATTTAACACAAAATATTTATTTTCTATTTATATTTCCATTTTTATGTAAATCAAGAAAAGCAACTATAAACCTTAAAAGACAGTGAAGAAAGCACCACACCCTATGGTAATTATCAGCAGTCTCGTAACTCTCATTTCGTGCCTTTTTTGGATTTTTTGGATGTTTCCTGACGGATGGTATTATACTCCAATATGGCCATTTTGGAAAGTCTCTGTAGTACTGAGATGGTGCTCCAGCAAGAGAGTCAATGAAATCACAGTAGTTTTGGAGGTCTTACTCCGTTGAAGATCAGCTTCATTCCTTGGGGCTTGAAGAGAGGATGAATACCACAGTGGAAGGCATAGCTCCAGGGGGTAGAGAGAGAGAGAGCCCAGATGGTTTACTTTTAAACTGACATCTTTTTCTATTTCTTTTTTTCTTCTCCCTCTCCCCCTCCCTATCAGCAGGGGAAACAAGACTAACATTTGTCCCATCCCAGCCTAAGATATCATGTCCTTCATTGCCCACAATAATAAAGAAACTCCAAACCCAAAAACTGAAGTAATGACTCTTTCAAGGACACCCAATGGATGCTTAATTAATTATATCTACTGATACTATTTAGATTCAGCCCTTTTATTGCTCTTTTTTGAAGGTCTGCGCTCCTCCTGGCAAGAAGAATCATAGCCTATGGGACAGGAATCCACTGTGTTTCTTCTTTCCTAGCAAATCAATAAAACTTTTTTCTTCTTCTTAAAACCTTGTCCTCAGTATTGGATTGACAATGGAGACAAGGACTAAGCTTTTGGTAATGAATTGGCACCCAGCATGAGGCCCAAGTACAGCCCCTGCTCCAGATTTCTTGGGCAGGTCTAACACTCCAAGCACTCCTCCCCGCTCCCTGCTTCCATGCTAAGGATGTAGGTAGCTGATGAGTTCATTGATAGCTGACTACTGAAGACATTGGAGATGGGATGAGTTTGCCTTGGTTCAGACCATTTTAATGGGAGTGCCATTCTTCAAAAAGGGAAAAAGACTGATGGACATTTCTATCTGCTGCCAATGTGCCTTTTTCCTCAAGGAACTCCTGCTTTTGCTCCTGAAAAGCTACTATATACACCACCATTTGGTCTACTTTGAGAGAAAGGGAACAAATACAGTAAAATCATGACACCTCAGCCATCTGGTACGTCCCTTGGTTATATACTGAAACCCTCAATTCCATACATCTTGTTCCCCTTTGTGGAAACATCTGCTTTCCCTCCATGGGAACATCTGGTTCTCCTTCATGGGAACATCTGTGGTGCCACTTGTATAGGAATCACAGTTAAATGGGACTAGGGAACCTAGTTTTAAAGATTCCCATCTGTCAGCCTTGGTTTTTAGAGTTCTCTCCAGTTGTCTGCCTCTGTTTGTGGTGTTTATTTGATTTTTTTTTTATCTGTTACTAACCCTTTAAGACATGGGCAATTCTGCATCAATCTTCCTGTAGTCTCTTGGGAAAGATCTTTCCTGAATGAGCCCTGTATAGTTGTAAGCCTACAACTAAGAAAAAGGTGGTGTTTTATGGTAATTGAAAGATACTCTAAATTATTATACAATCTTGCACTTGAAGTTGGTCTGTCAGAGGTCAGATATATGGAAGAAATTCTTTATGCACAGGGATTTATGCATTTACATGATAAGGATTCTGAAAATGTTAATGGTCCAAAAGAATCACTTCTTCCAATGTGAAAAGATAGCGGAACACTGGAAGAAAGATTTAAATCTTTTATCTTAATTTTAAATTTTTGCTGATTGGTCTCACACTGTCTCCAAATTCAGCAGACCCTCCTTTACTTATGTGGGATGGACCACAGTCTCAAAAGGACTCAGCATATGACCTGGGGTCAGGAATGGTCTCCCTTTTTAAAATCTGACAGGACACCTCATTCATCCAGGGAACACCCATCACTCTTACTAGGGAAGTACCCCACTGGCATGAATGCACAAAGAGACCAGCAAGAAGTGCAACTGCAGGAAGTAGGGGGTATGAAGACCAGAGCACAGAAACTGCAGTCTATTCCATCGGACTTTGAGGGTCCCAGCTGAGGATGGCAATGGGATAACCTTGGAGGTGACCCTGGACACCAGCAATGCTTGCACAAGCCACAGGGCAAAAGGCAGACTGTGAAAATTGGAAAGCAAGTCCCAATTATTCTTTGTTTTTGAGTAGCAGGACCCCAATACCAAAGCAAATACTCAGTATTGCTGGAATATCCAACCTCAGGAATTTAAAAACATTCCTACTCTATTTAATGAAAGCATAACAAAAGACTTGTGGGGATTATGGCTGGATAAAGGGATTATTCTGCAATATGGGGATGACCTGCTTATTTATTGCTAGCCCCAACTATGAACACTGCCTTTCAAACACCATTACCAGGCCTCATGTGAATATAAGGTATCCACTGAAAAGAATTCTGTTTATAAACAATAGATCACTTATCGAAGATTCCAAATTAGTCATAGAACCCAAAGGTTGAAATCAGATTGGAAGCAGACCAGCTTGAGCCTTAGAGAACCCAGGCACTGCCAGGGGTGGTGTGGCACACACGTGTAATCCCAGTGACTCAGGAGGCTGAGAAGGAGGAAGGTAAGTTTGAAGCCAGTCTCAGAAAATTAGCAAGGCCTGATTTCAAAATAAAAAATAAAAGGTCTGAGATGTATCTCAGTGGCAAAGCACCCCTGGATTCAATCAGCAATACCGAGAGAGAGAGAGACAGAGACAGAGACAGAGACAGAGAGAGAGAAACACCCAGCAAATGTGTTTCCTGGAAATGGCAAGATTCAACTCTATTTGGATCCCTAATTTTGACCCCTCTATGAGATCTTTAAAAAATAAATAAAGTAAAATCTTTGATTTGGACCTCAGAATGTTGTTGCCTTTGAAAAGTCAAAGCCTCATGACAGCCCCTGCCCTGTGCCTGCCTGACTTACAGAAGGAGTTCATACTATATGTATATGAGAAAAAAGGTCCAGCCCTCAGAGTTTCTTACAAGCAACAGGATACACACCATGACCAATAGTCTATTTATCAAAAAAAGCTTGACCACACAGCAAAAGAATGTCCCCTCTGCCTTTGGACAGAGGATTCCACTTGTGATTCACTACGGGACACTGAGAGATCCACTCTAGGACAACCCATCACTGTGTTTGTTCCTCACCAAGTCCATGTCCTACTGAAACAGAAGGGTGGCTGCTGGCTGACTATTGGGATTGTGGAGATAACAGGCCATTCTACTAGGCCACACAAATGTCAACCTTAAAACTGAATCCACCTGTGTATAGTTCAAGCAGAGAAGATCAGAAAAATCAAAACTTAATACACGTGTATATGTTTGTTTCAATCTATAACATGGGGGTAAAGCAGAGGAGACATGAGAGCCAGGAGTGGTTGAAGGGGGAGATCCTGAACTAGGATTGACCTTAACTTACTTTGTCAATATCCATGTATGCATGAATTACATACTCATACAACAATTCCCTCCAATATGTAAGACTATGTCAAAAGAATAAAAAAAATAGGGGCTGGAGTGGTAGCTCAGTGGTTGCAGTGCTTGCCCAGCATGCGCAAGTACACAGGTTCAAACCCCAGCACCCACTTACACGACTGAGTGTTGGCGCAAAGAAAGCTATGTGAAAAACTCAATGGAGATTCATTCTCTCTCTCTCTCTCTTTTAAAAAAAGAATAAAAAAAATTTACCAAAAAAAAAAAAAAAACTGTGTCCACCTAATCCCACTGACCCTTTTGCCAGCAGATGATAATGGGCCAATACAACACTAGTGCTCAGAGATCTTGTAGACTGTTTATTCCTGCAGGTTGGATTTATCTGATCAGCCTGTCACAGAGCCAGACTAAACCTTTTCACCATTGGGAGCAGCTCCATGGACAATGGCCAGCAGATAACTGGATATGCCATGGTCAAGAAACAAGTACTAGAAGCTAAGGCTTTGCTACTAGAAACATCAGCCCAGAAAGCCAAACTAATTGTTCTGACATGAATTCTCAGACTGCAAAGAAGGTAAACATTTATGCTGATTCAAAATACGCTTTCAGGAAAGTACATGAACACAGAGCTACTTGGAAAGAAAGAGTGATCTTCACCTCTGAAAACAAGGACATTAAACATGCTCTTAAAATATTGACATTAATAGAGTGCAGAGAGATACAGATAATTTCAGTTGTCTGCATATGGCTGTCCAGTTTGTCCAGCACCATTTGTTGAACAGGCTGTTTTTCCTCCACACTGTATTTTTGCCCCCTTTGTCAAATATCAGATGGTTAAAGATATGTGGGTTTGTCTCAGTATCTTCTAGTCTGATCCATTGGTCTTCACGTTTGCTTTGATACCAATACCATGCTGCCATTGCTTCTATAGCCCTCTAGTACAATTTCAGGTCAGATATTGTGATACCCCCCCTGTTTCATCTTTCTTGCTTAGTAATGTTTTGAGTATTCTGGGTTTCTTGTTATTCCAAACGAATTTGAGAATTGCTTTTTCTATATATATCCATGAAGAATGACATTGGTATCTTTTTTTTTTTGAACAACCTTACACGATTTTAACAAAATAATATAAAATGTGTATAAAATGTGTAAATATTCTG
>PVKS010017073.1:0-42903 GCA_004027875.1 Aplodontia rufa | reverse complement strand
TTTTTTTTTTTTTTTTTTTTTTTTTTTTTTTTTTTTTTTTTTTTTTTTTTTTTTTTTTTTTTTTTTTTTTTTTTTTTTTTTTTTTTTTTTTTTTTTTTTTTTTTTTTTTTTTTTTTTTTTTTTTTTTTTTTTTTTTTTTTTTTTTTTTTTTTTTTTTTTTTTTTTTTTTTGGTGTCAGGGTTAGAACTCAGGGGCACTGAGCTACATCCCCAGCCCATTTCATTTTTCATTTATTTTGAGACATGTTTTAACTAAGTTGCTTAGGGCCTCACTAAATTGCTGAGGCTGGCTTTGAACCTGTGATCGTCCCACCTCAGCCTCATTAGCTGCTGGGATTATAGGCCTGCTCCCCGACACCTGGCTGTCTTTCTCTTTCTTTTTTTTTTTTTTTTTTTCATTAAGGAGTTGAGTTATTGTACAATCATAAATGTGTATAAAATAACAATATGATATGCATTTGCTCGTAAACCAGAGTTACCGCTACATCGCCCACACCCCAGTCTTTGATTATTCTTCTATATTTTGCCCCTACAACTGATATAAATGTTTAGATTGTGAATTTTCCAGAATTAAATGATTGCATAAGTATTATTTGAATTCTTGGGGGATAAAGAGTATGCTACATGCTAATTGCCTTCTTAGATCCTTCCCTATCCTTTCTCCCTCTCTCCTTCCCCTCATGTCTCCCCATTCCCCCACGTCTCCCCATTCCCCCTCTACATATCTATGATTCCCCTAGATTATGTGTTGCTATGCCTTTGCTGGGTCTGATACATGCGTTTGACAACATTTCACCCAAACTGGGTTTAGCTCCAGCCTCCACAAATGAGTGAATACATTTGGCCCTTGAATCTCTGCGTTTGGCTAACTTCACCCAGCATGATTTCTTCCATTGCCATCCATTTACCTCCAAAGACTGCAATATTGTTGGATCCACCATACAATGTAGCTATCTCTCTTCTGGGTATCTTCCCAGAGGAGTTAGAATCAGCACATTACAGCGGCACAGCAACATCTATGTTCATAGCAGCTCAATTTACAATAGTTAAATGATGGAACCAACCCAGATGCCCCTCACTGGATGAGTGGATCCAAAAGCTATGGTATATCTATACACTGGAGTTCTATCTATCTTTCTTTCTTTCTATCTTTCTTATTTTTTTTTAAGAGAGAAGAACTGTGACAGAGAGAGAGACAGAGACAGAGAGAATCAATTTTTATTGAGTTTTTCACATGGCTTTTGTTGCTCTGACATTTAGCTGTGTCTGTGGGTGCTGGAGTTTGAACCTGTGTACCTGAGCATGCCAGGCAAGCGTCGTAACCACCGAGCCACCGCTCCAGCCCCAAGTTCTATCTTTCTTATAGCAAATTAGTTACAGCACCAAGTTTCCAAGTGCTAAGTGATGGCTTGTCTAATATCACTCAGTGTTAAATTCCTGCTGTAAGACATGGTATCAAATAAAAATCCTGGACATGTGTATCACCAGCTCAATAGGGGAGAGACCAGGAGGGATCCTCATTTTCGCCATTGCTCCTTCCCTCCTCTAGCACTTCACCCCAGATGTTCAGAGTGCACTTGATAAAATGGACGGTTTTGCAGGTTACTGCTCGACACCATTGGCTTAGGCCAAGCTCGAAGTCCTTGGATGATACTGAGTCTGACAGGAAGAAGAGTTTGATGCCCTTACAGTTTAGAGAGTTTGCATTGAGTCTGGATGTGATCAGAAGTGCAGAGACAAGTCTGTGTTTCTGCATTTATTCAAGACTTCTTTTATGCTGCTTGGAAGGAGTTATATTTGTGTTTGTCTAGGTCCTCCACATTTCTTCTCAAGTACAGTCTTTTATGGAGGCTCCCCCATTGCCAAGGATGAATGCCAAGTTCCTCTGGATATTGTAAATGTTCTTCACCGCCTGACCCCCAAGACCTGGAGTAGCCTCATTTCTTGCTCTTTCTCATGGCCACGCTGCTTCACTCATGTTGAACCCACCCAAATAGACTACGCTATTTGTTTGATTTATATTTTATAGATGCCTCTCTTTTGCTGAGGGCATGCATCTGCCCATTGCCCACTGGTACTCCAAGGTCAAACTGTTAATAGCACCACCTGTTTAAAAGGACCAGGCAGGTAAGGTACCCAGAATGCAAAATTTAAAAAGACACACTCTCTTCAAATGTGCAAGACCACCTTTAAACGTTGAGTCCTAGACTCCTTTCCTCTCAACCCCATCCCTTTCCAAAGAGCAGCCTGTCACTCCTGCACACGAACTCCATGCCCCTCCGCACGTCTAGCACATACTCAGTGGGTTGTATTCTTTAGGGAAGATGCCACACCTCATCATGTCTGTAACAGCTGCACCACAAAGCCCTTTGATGAATCGCAGTAAAATAGTCACCCACATATACGAGTGCTCACGAGCACGGAGTGCCAGGCTCGGTTCTGTGTGCTTCACGTGAGTTGATGTGGTTAACCTTCACAACAGCCCGTAATCCTGTCATTGCATCTGTTTTACAGATAAACCACAGACTAGCGGGGCGTGGTGGCACACATCTGTAGTCCCAGTGGCTCAGGAGCCTGAAGCAGGAGGATTACAAGTTCAAAGCCAGCCTCAGCAACTTAGTGAGACCCTAAGCAACTTAGCAAGATCTTGTCTCAAAATAAAAATTAAAAACGGCTGGAGATGTGTGTCAGCAGTTAAGCACCCCTGGGTTCATTCTGTGGTAGAAAAACAAATTAAAAGAGGTTAAGTAAATTGCAATGTTTTATACATGAGAAATGGGAAAAAAACTGGAATTTGAACCCAGGTCCTTCTGAGGCCAGACCATATATGCATAACTGAGCAGTGTGACTTTTCTCACTACATTATACTGAGTAAGAATGGAGACATAGAAGATTATTTTTCTGTTGTTATTCACGACCAAACAAGAGTTGCAAAAATATGCATCTCTGAGGGCAGTGAGGCTTTATCAGACAAGAGGACATTATAGCATACTATGTCCCTAGCGAAAGTCCTCAAATGCTGACTTCTTCCCGGGTCTCCAAAGGGCTCCAAGTATTGGCTGGAGAGATGATCCTAAGTGCTGGTTCCAATCTAGCAATGTAAAAGCAAAAGGTCTGAGCAGCAATTTGGATGGCATTGACCAAGGACAGTCATGGTCCAAAGGGATTTGAACCCTATTGATGATCCAGCCAGAAAATTCTGCCTCGCTGGCACCGGATCATTTGCTAGTGAGAGGTTACAGAGACAATGTGTCTCCCCTGTCAGCGAGCTGCACACCTGTCTGTTCACACCCTGCAGGGCTGCTTCCCACACAGGACAACGGCCCCACCCTGCAGTGTTCTATGCTACTCGGGGTGGGTAGCTGGACGCAGAAAGCTGCTTCCGGGAGTGGAGAAATCTTCTTCACCACTGTACCAGTGGGAAATGGACCCCACAACGAGTGAACTTGGCCGGTGGGAGAAATGAGGGCAAGCCACAGGCCACATGCTGGATTCATCGCACCCTTTTATTCTCTGAGTTTCAGATGCTTTGCTGTTGAGGATCTTGCTGACCCGGGAGAAGCTGCCCATCCCAGGACCAAAGGATTCCAGAGACTGTAAATAATTCACCTGTGAGCTCCTTTCATATACAAATCAACCAATCCAGAGTCCACAGCACCTAAAAACACCTGCCTTGAACCTCAGGTCAGGCACCAGACAACTGGAGACAGCTCCTGTGCCCCAGAGCCCATGGGATTATTCAGACTAAGCAATCCTAAACCTGTGTGCCTTGACACCTCGCCTTTGGTGGCAGAAAGCACACTTGGCAAGGTACGAATGCATTAGGGAAATGGTCGTGATTTGATAATTAACTTTAGGTTTGGCACTGCTAGTCAACTTGTGAAGCAGGGGACCAGTCCCTTGCCCGCTTCGACCCTCATTCCTTCTGCCTCCTGACCACTCTGGTACTGTCCAGTGCCCCACCCCAAGGAAGGATGTGACACGCTCCCTCCTCCTGGGGAATGTGAGCAAAATAATATATTTTCAAAGGTGGTCATCTGTCAATCTCTCGGCCTCCCCATACCTGAGTGATCACAGGTAAAACCTGTATCTGAAGACACATGCTCATGTAAAGAAAGAAGGTGTCTGCTCATGTCTGATTACTGTCAAATAAGAAGCAGTCCAATATTAAAGACAATCTGTTTTTTTTTTATTTTTTGTTCAATAAATATGGTCTTACAGTTAGGAGGGGTTCATCGTCAAACAATCAAGAACAAAACAGTAATGGCAGAATAATCAAATACTGGTTCCAGACCATGGTTTCCCCTGCTTGGGTTCCCCATGGTTCCATGTTTCGCTCTACTTAAGCCCCAAGTTAATTGGACTTCTCCTGGAAGTCAGAGGCTCCCCTCAGATTAGATTCCCCCATACTACCTCCCTCTGGTCACCTTGATGTCCTTCCTAGTCCCTTCCCCCTCCCTGCTCCCCTCCCTATGTCCCCCAAGAACCTAGGCAAGGTTCCCCCGATCATGTAAAAAATCATACACATTGAGGTAGTTGTTAGGTTAGCCATCTATTGTACTGTTTCTGCTAGTGTTCTAGCTTCCACATATGAGAGAAAACATTCAGCCCTTGAATCTCTGAGTTTGGGACCTTTCACTTAGCAAAATTTTTTCCATCTCCATCCATTTGGCTGCAAATACCATAATATCATTTTCTCTAATAGCTGAGTAGTACTCCATTGTATATATGTACCAACGTTTTTGGATCCACTCATCAAGTGAGAAGCATTTGGGTTGGTTCCATAATTTAGCTATAGTAAATTGAGCTGCTATAAACATTGATGAAGCTGTATCTCTATAACCATCTGTTTTTCTTGAAAGAAACTAGAATTCTCGATTTTACTAATCTATGCAAATATTAATGTTGATAAGAAATTCATATTTCAAATGTTGTGTGGTTCATGTGCGTAGCATACACTGGAGACCTTAGAACAGACACAGAAGAAGCCCAGTAGCCAGACACGGTGGCTGCAGAATATAATCTGTGGCTTCCCATCTGCCCTGCTGGGATGGACCAAGGAAGAGTGAGCACACACTTCTAGATCTGCAGCAGAATCTCTTTGATTGTTACAAAAGGAAATTCTTTTTAAGTTTTCTCTAACCTGACTCCCTGGGGCTGGAGCAGTAGCTTAGCAGTTATGGCACTTGCCTGGCATGCATGAGGACACGGGTTCGAACACAGGTTGGAACACCAGCACTTCATACACAACAAAGTGTGGGAGCAACAAAGACAACATGAAAAACTAAGTAAAATTGATTCTCTCTTTCTCACTGTCTCTTTATCTCTTTAAAAAAAAAACAATAATCTGACTTCCCATAAGAAGTGCATTTTTACACTAAAACATACACATATTCTCCTTACCATAGGATATGTACTTCAACATTTTCTATTCCATTCCATTTCATTTAATATTTGTATGATGCTGCTCATTGGCCACCACGTTGATTTGATAACCTGTCACTAGATTTCAAGGCACAGGTTGAAAATATGATGCCGATTTAGAGATTTGTGATAGCAATGCATCATATTATAGATGAGGAAATAGAGATTGTAGAGTATTGGGATTGGTCTGCTGTTTCACAAGAAAAATAGCAGGGTCAAACCTAAAGCTAATTATCAAATCAAGAGAATTTCCCTAATTTAGTCATACCCCCAAATTTGTAGAATATACACACATAGTCAGAATTCAATCAAAGAAGTTAAACCAATAGAATAAACACACATACACACATGTAAATATGTATATGTATATATATGTGTGTATGTGTGCTTATTAAACATGTATATGTGTGTGTATAAATGTGTGTATATATATGTATATATATATTCCAGTTCAGTTGTGTAAGGTGAAATCTCTATAATAATTTCATATGCACACACATAAATATATACACATGCATGGCAGTTAACTACTGAGATAATTAAATAGTGTCTAGAAGATTATTTTCTTTATATCCAATGCTGGGCTTGAAGTTCACACAAAGCAAGAGTCAACTGGAGCCACAAGGATAGACTGAAGCCATTTCTGTTCTTATCATCACTGAGCCCAATGGTGCGGAGGTCCTAGACAGGATGAAGAGAGCATTTTGTCATGAATTAGCAACACACATTGCATTAGTCAGCATTCTGTTACTATGACAAAATAACTCGTAAATCAACTTAAAAAGAGAAAAGGTTTGCCTTAGTTCATGACTTCAAAGATTTCAGTGTATGGTCACTGTCGTTTTGGGGCCTGGGGAGAGGCAGAACAACAGGGTGGGGACCACACAGTAAAGCAAACCTAACTCACCTCAAGGTGGCCGAGAAGCAAGGAGAGAAGCAGGGAGGAGAGGAAGTACAAGGGCATGCACCCATGGCCTAACTTCCTCTTGCTAGGCCCTGCCTCTTAAAGGTGCCATCTCTTCCCAATAGCCCCACAGACAGGGGACCACACCTTTACCACGTGAGCCTTTAAGGGGTATTCCAGATCCCAAGCATTGCGCACATACAGCCCAGGACTACGAGAAAGTTGAAGAAGGATCCAGACAGAGGCCCAGACACTGCCTCAAGCTGTGGGGAGGCACCAGCAGGTTGGCAAAAACCCGTGAGCTGAAACATGGCTACCTGTCCACTCCAGCCTCAGAGATTCCCCCAGGAATCTCTCTGCAGCCTGCACTTCCTTCATTGACTTAGAAAACATGCTCACAGTCCAAGTTTAACAACTGAATATCTATTGCTTCAGTTATTAAAATCAAGAATACACAGTATATACAGACGAGGACAGCAGCATCCTTTCTTTTTATTACTCTCCCTTCCTTCTCCCAGTCTGTTGCTATCTGAGATTTGAAATTTGAGTTCATATTCTCAAGACATTACTGTTTTATCACGGGAATTCTTCAAAGTTTATTTGTATGTGCATCCAGCTAATTGACAACAGTTTCATATCTGTATTCTACGTTCATTCAATTCCGTCAGTTTCTGCCCATCCTTTTAGGTCCCAAATTACCTTTTCTAAGATTTATTCTTTTTAATTCATCTATACACTAAAATTCTTTGTGATGCTTGTTTGTTGGTTTGGTTTTAATAAGATACTTTGAAGGCCTTGCATAGCTGGAAATTATCTTTCTAGTGCTTTCAAATTTAAATAATGAATTTACTCTGAGTTATGACCTTCTTGTTTCAAAACTGTGTATGTGGAGTGGTGTCTAGGAGAGATCACTAGATGGAAAAGCTGTGTGGAGAAATATGTGTATACCAAGCTGCCATTTGTCAAAGAAAGGGGTGGGCGGAGGCAAATACACACAGACACAATCTGTCTAATTAATGTGTGTGTTACATGTATGTTGTAATATTTTAATGGTTTTCATTAACATATGTATTAATGTATTATGTTACATGCTAGATTATGTAAAATAGGCATAATGTCTAATATTATCACATAATATATTGCATTATCCGTGCCACTCATATATGCTTTTATATGTTAAGTATATTAAATTAATATAAATATGTTAAAGACAGAATAAAACTTCACATTTAAATTTTTTACTTAGAGAAGGGAGGAAATACATGGGAGGACTTTGGAACTAAAAATAGACTTTGTTAAACAGACCTTGCATTATAGATCTGTCTTTGAAGTCTCTTTAGTATTTTAGTCATAAAAGAAAGTTAAAGGGCTGGAGAGGTGGCTCAGTGGTTGGAGCACTTGCATGGCATGTGTGAGGACCCAGGTTCAAACCCCAGCACCACATACACAACTAAGTGTTGGAGAAACAGAGACCAGATAAAAAACTAAATAAAGTTGATTCTCTCTCTCTCTCTCTCTCTCTCTCTCTTTCTTTTAATTTTTTTATTAAGGAGTTGAGTTGTTGTACAATCATAAATGCATATAAAGTAACAATAAGATATGCATATGTTCTTAAACCAGAATTGCCCCATTGCCCACATCCCAGCGTCTCTCTATCTTTAGGAAAAAAAAAAAAAAGAAAGAAAAGGAAGTTAAATAAAGAAAATACAGGGGCTGGGGCAGTGGCTCAGCAGTCACGGCAGTTGCCTGGCATGCACAAGGACACAGGTTCAAACCCCAGCACCACATATACAACAAAGTGTCAGAGCAATGACAGCCATGTGAAAAACTCAATAAAAATTGATTCTCTCTCTCTCTCTCTCTCTGTGTCTGTCTGTCTGTCTGTCTCTCTCTCTCTCTTGCTCTGCCATTGTCCCTCTCTCTTAAAAAAAATACAATCTCTAGATTCAAAAAGTAAGTTTAAACAAATGAACCTATTTGTGGACTTTGTAAATGACCTCATCTGACCAGAGGGAACGTTCCAAGTGACTCTAAAGTACACTGCTTTGGCTTTACGATCTTAATCAAATAGACATGAAGGACAGAAAGGTGGGAAAAGAAAGGTCTGTAACTGTTCTCAGTAATCGCATTTTAGGTGACAGTGTTGGTACTGTTTTTCCAAGATAGCAATGAATCGAGGGAGCCCTCAGTGCCATGAGAACTCACATTTGGGGCTTGGTTGGAGGAAGCACAGATGTGAGATTGAGGAGGTCACACAGAATCCCTGTGGATCTGATTCTGAATTAGACATACAATTCACATAAATTTCTTCTGAAATATTGCACATGTCCCAGCTCTGTCCAGGGAAGAGTCCTAGAAACAATGACTAGCTCAGGAACACTAAGCACCCCTGATACCCAGATTTTGGTCTCTTTTCCCATTGGAAAAAAAAAATCAGAGGGCTGGGGACGTAGTTCAGTGGTAAAGCACTTGCCTGGCATGAGTGAGGCTCTGGGTTCAATCCACAGCACCAGAAAGAAAAAAAAGGAAAAGGAAAAGAAAAAAGCCATAGATCTTTGGAGGGATGACTAATTTATATCTGGACATTTCTGGGCAAGAAACATAGAAGATAAGTCTGGAACCATTTTGTCGTCCAAGAAAGCTGTTGGAGACAACTGAGTCTCTTTCATTGTCTTTTGGCACTTCTGATGCCAATCTTGATTTTTCTCACTGTGGGAGTCATTTATTGCCCACTCCTGATTGATAATTGCAGTCTTCTTTATCTTTGAAGCTCAACTATTTAGTCGGGTTGGGTTCTGCCTTATTATTTTTCCGGTAGCTGGTGATCTTGTAATTTGCTAATGAAGGGCAGGTATGGGATCACTCAAGTTCCATTGTTTGATCGACAGGACCCTTCTCTTGCTCACATATTTGTTACCTTTCATTTTCATATCCCCTCAATTCCTCTCTGCTTTCTCCTTCCCTTTGGCAACCACTTGCATGTGTTAGAGGTAAAGCTGATGTTGTTTTATGCATACACATTTTAATTCACATCAATGGTATCATGCTGTGGACCTCTTTTGCTTTTAACATTTTTGCACTGAAGAGCATGTCAATCAGGATACATTTAGTTTATTCTTTCCTAACTTGAATACTACCACATGGTATGCACATCTTGCCTCTTATTTAACTGTACCTCGACTGGATTACCTGTAAATCCCATTACGAGGCTTTGATGAATGTCTTCAGAGTTATCATCTTAGACACCTAGGTGATAACTTCGGGGAAAAAAAATCTCAAAGAATGTTACCTCGATATATTTACCTCGACAATTTGTCATTGGTATGTCTTCAATGCTAGGACAATGTTAAGAATGCATGATGGTTCTAATGTCCCCAACAAGCCTTGCGCAATCTTATACCTTGAGTTTGCACAATTCAGTCTTCTGTAGTATATATATTATATTCTGGAGAAATACATATACAGGATTGAACCCAGCGGCACTTAGCCCCTTAGCCATGTCCCCATCCATTTAATTCATTTTTTAATTTTGATACAGGGCCTTAGTTACTCAGGGCCTCACTAAGTTGCTGAGGCTGGCCTCAAACTTACAATCCTCCTGCCTCAGCCTCCAGCCTGCCCCAAGCTGCTGGGTTACAGGAATGTGCTACCACACTCAGCCATCATCATGTCGGTCTTAGTCTTGTGTATTATAGCATAGAGACTTTTTTTTTTTAATTTTGGGTGAATAAAAAGAGGGACTTTTAAAAATGTACATTTTTAGTAGGCTCATAATGCTCTTTCTTCCTTTCCTTATCCTTTTATTTTAGGTTGTAAGTTCCCATTTCTTACATATTTTTGCCTTTTAATCATTCTTGCATGGTGAGAATTCTAAGTAGAATAGATTTTTCTGATAAAACATGGCTATTGCATTATTAAGTTCTGCATCTTTCCATGTGGATGCTTCTGAAATACACCAGTCAAATTTATCCTGGAAGACTGATGGTCGTAGCTCAACCTTTTCTTTGTTCCTGGGACATTTTCTGAAACTCAGAAGTCCTAAGAATTTTTTGTCTCCATTCTTGATCCCCAGTAATTTCTCCAGCTTGTTCATTCATTGATCTTTCGGTATCAATATTTTATAATTCATGGTGTGCCCCCCCACACTTGGCAAAAATGAGTCTTCCTTTCAATTCAGGAAAATTTTCCCTGTAATATCACTTTTCCCTCCACGTCTTTCTCTCTCTTTTTCCAAGGCTGACAATTTGATGTACATCGCAACTCTGTTTTCCTCCAATCATTCCAACTCTTTGTTCTTTTGATTTAATTTTTGCCACCTTCCAAAAACTTATTCCTAACTATATTTCCTACAATGCTGACTGTTCTTGTTAATGCTTCCATCTTCCCCTTTTTCTTATTATTTTTATTTATTTATTTATTTTGGCACCAGGGATTGAATCCAGGGGTGCTTAACCGCTGAGCCACATCCCCAGCCCTTTTCACTTTTTATTTTGAGACAGGTTCTTGCTAAGTTGTTTAGGGCCTCACTAAGTTGCTGAGGCTGGCCTTGAACTTGCCATCCTCCTGCCTCAGCCTCCTGAGCTGCTGGCATTCAGGTGTGCATCACCACGCCCAGCCTATTTCATGATTTTGGGGGCATTTTTTATGGCCATTTTCCTTCTCCTACCTTACTATGTCTTCTCTGAACCATTATGTCCTTTCATTGATTTCGATTTTGTAGAGATGTGTTTAAACCATTTGCCCCCAATTTTCCAGACTGTATCCGTTTTCTAGGCTATATCCTGCACTTGTTTTTCTCTTCTTCTTCTTTCCTAAATTTCATTTATCTTCCAACAGGAGTCTGGTCCTCTCTTTAGCTCTGAGCTGAGCTGAAGTGTGGCGTGGGGGCAGACTGGGAGAGTGAGCGAGGACAGCTGTCCACTCTGAATTAGGTATTCTGCCTCAGAATACATCCTTCTGGGCTGTGCTGTCCAGCCTCCTCTCCTGCTATTAGCATTTTTCTCCTTTAAGTGGTTTCTGTGCTTATGGGTATGGGGGGTGGGACTTGTCCTCTTTAGCTTGCAACAAAGTACTTTATCTTCCAAGCTTGCCCCTTAGGATTTCCTGTCTGTCTTCCCTCCTTCTCTCCTCTCTGCTACCCCAATGTCTTCCTTCTTGTTGATATATGCTACCCAGTTCCTAAGTCACCTCCCACCACTGTGGCACATTTAATGCACCTGGGGGATGGTTCTGAAATGCAGTCATACTCCTAGTTCCTCAGACGCCATATGTGGGGCTTATATTTGGAAATCTCTGCATGCTGACAGAGAACTGGCGAGTGCACCTCTCTATGTAATGACTCGAAGGGTCAAATTTAACCATGTGGAGCAGACATTCCTCACCGATTATAGTTTGGAACTTCAAGTCTTTCCAAGTTGTATTGACTACAAACTGTATTGTGCTTCTTAAATTTTTACTTTTGATCAGTTTCAGGAAAGAATGAATAAAAAAATATTCCAATTCATGAAAGGTCTTGGAGAGTTTAGATTTTAGAAAAATCACTTTCCCTTTAGCAAGAAACATGGTAGAAAAGACGAAGGAGGAGGACAGAGGAGACAGGAAGTTACTCAAGCCCGGAAGCAGACAGGAAGACCATTGGGAAAGATGGACTGATGCAAGAGAGACAGGAGGAGGCCTATGAAAGGCCAAGGACTGAGAGGTCAGGAAAAAGACCCCTGGCTTCAAAGTCATCCGCTCACTGGCAGTAATGTAAGTGGAAAGATTGCATATAAGCAACTTTGGAATCCTTCTACTTTGGAAAAGTAGAAGCAATCCTACCAAAGAAGATGAGAACCACTAGAAAAATAAGACAAAAATTAACAAAATAATAATAGTACGGTAAAGAGAATTTCCAAAACGGAGGTAGGTACAAGATTGCCCAATGACTAACTGGGGTAAGATAAAGCCTAAAGGTTGACATTGGATTCAACGACAAGAAAGTCATCTATAACCCTAGTGAGACTCATGTCCAAAGCTAAGTGGAAGAAGAGCCCCTGACAGCAGGTGATTGATGCATGAACAGAACATTTCAGAGTAGGGTTGGCAAATGGAGAAAACTTTAAAGAAGTTTGGCTGTAATCAGAATGATAAATATAGAAATAGAATATGAGATCACCTTAAAGAAAATCTCTTATATAATGACACACCCTACCCCAGAGCTCTAGGGTACCCCTATAGCAATAATATTTTTTTATTTCCATGAAAGTTGAATTCAAAGGGGCTTCTGCATGCATATACTCAGTTCAAATTCACCTCACTAAGTTAGCTCAATTTTATTGATGGGGAAACTGAAGCTCAAAGAGATAATAACAAAGCAACTCTCCAAAGGAGAAAAGAAAGAAAGCAATGAATACATCCTTTTGACCATAGCTGGGGAACAGCCCCCCCAAACTCAGGCCCTGGGTCATCTCCGCATGAACCTCCTTGAAGAAAGCCAAGCACCCCAACGTTGTGCCCAAGCTGAAGACCACCCTGCAAGCTGTTAAGTGCAAATCCCTATTTTTACCTCCAATGGAGTAAAATTTCCACCAGAGAACTTCTCCAGAACATTTTCTCCACCCAGGTATTTCCACGCAAGACTAATACCAGTTAACTGCCTGAATTAAATATTTTACAGCTCACTGGTGTACCAGACCATTTATAAGTATTCCTTTTGCAGAAGGGAGAAAACAAGAAAAGAGTTGGTTTCCAGTGACAGTCTGTGTAGCAAACTATCTCATGATAACCCCCAGAGGCAGCCTCCGTGCCTGGGTTAAATGTTTTTGGAGCCTCAAATCCCTCATAGAAAAACAATTTTTCCAAATGCACAAGCATTTCTGCTGAGCCACTAAATAACTTCTGCCTGCCCATGACAGGGACAGCCTTAAGGTGATATGATAGATGCCGAGCAAATAATCAATCAATACACTGGTTTAAGTCTCCGTCTATCCGCTTGGCATTGTGTGGACTAATTGGATGATAAAATGTGATGAATGTGTATTAAACTCAGCCTCTCCTCAGAAGCTCCCAGGGGTCCTTTCCCATTTTCTAGCTGACCTTTCAGAGCTCAGCCTTATTGTATGTGAATGCAATTAAATCAATTTGTCAGATATTTGCATTCGTCTGGCTTGTTCAGAATTCAATTATTCAGTGTCACTTTGCTGCCCTTCAGAGGCCTGAACACTGGCTCGTGTTCAAGTGTCTGATAAAGGCAGGACTGGGTAATTGTGCCAGGATCCAGGCCCGTGAATGCCTTCCCTCAGAGGGATTTCAGAAACCCAATTTACCCAGGCTTCTTCTCCCATGTCTCAGGAGATAAAAGAGTCTCAGTTCAGCTGAACTTTAATCCTGGTTGTGCCATTTCCCGGAAGGGTGATTGGAATAAGCCATGCAACCTGGGGGACCTCAGTTCCTCATCCCGGAGTTGAACCCAAGGAGCAAGGAATCTGGGCATCTCCCCCCCAAGGAGCATGCTAGCTGAGCATCCCCCTGAAGCCAGAGAAAACCCCCAAGCAGAGAGGCACTGATGCCTTCAGTAAGAAGCCCTGTGTTTGCAGCAACATGGCAGAGCACCAATGGCATCCACCATAGGGGACACACCCCATTGTGAAGTCAACGGTGATCGTGCATTAAAGTCCTTCACACTACGACGGGCACAAAGAAAAGCCTGCGGCACATTATTACAGCAAACATGGACATTGAGGAAAATGACCCCCCACATTGGCATGCAACTGCAAAGATAAATTTTTGGCCAAGGGAAAGCCACCCTGCACGTCTTCCTGGGAAGAGTGCAAGGTGAGGCAATGGAAGAATTTCTGGAGGCGACGGCAGCTAAACTGGGCTTTAAGGGTGGTTAGGTATGCACCAGCACACAAGGAGAGTAAAGACGCTACAATCAGAAGGAGCCGCACTGGCTACGACACGTACAGTGCCCTGTGTTTGGAGCCTGCTTAGAGTTTACAATGACCAAAGCGTAGAAGGAAGGACAGAGCCAGAATCCAAGCCATGAGAAAATTTTTTCATCAATCAAGGACATTATAGTTCTGTATTAGCCTCTAAGAGCAGGCGGCTTTGGGGTATAATAATGTTGAGCTTCTAACAGAATTTTGATGACACACAAAGGAAATCGTTTATATTGGGAATAAATAGATTAACGAACAGGGCATTCAAAATATCCACTACATGGGAATAAAAGAAAATATGATAGTATTTTATGTGAAAAGCACTTCAGGGTTTTCACTGAGCCAGCATGTTACATTAGTTCAAAGAAAAAAATAAGTTAATTCAGACTTAGATTGCATTCGTAGAAATCATGCCATGTTCAGATTCAGGGAGGGAGGAGACCACATTGGTTCTGTACTATCTGAGCAGCTCAGGAAGCAGCTGTCCGATTTTAAATGTCGTATCTTAAAAGAGGGGGCATTGGTTCACTGAAGCAAGCCCAGGAAGGAAGGAGCAGAATGCAAGGGTCCCAAGCATGCAGGATGGCTGGAAGGTAAGCTGGAGGGGGCTGCCACTGTGAGAAGGAGGCTTGATTGGTTCTGCGTGAGTCCAGAAGCTGCAAATCCGAACTCTGGTGAAACTTATTCTAAGTCAGGGGGAAAAGCAAGGCTATCCAAGAATGGGCTGGTCAGCCCTGCATTCTTCAGAGCACACCACAGTGAACGAGAGGAACCCCTGTCCAGGGTCCAGAGAGATGCCAGTGCTTAGAAGGGAATCCAGCTCTGAAGATCCTTTCCAACTGAGTTTCCATGGTGCCGTGCCAGGGATCTCCAGGAGGCACTCCACAGAGAGGGTGTTCTGCAGCGTATGCCACAAAGATGCCATCTCCAGTAGTCAAAAAACTCAAGATAGGGGCTGGAGTGGTGGCTCAGGGGTGACAGCGCTTGCTTGGCATGTGCAAATATGCAAGTTCAAACCCCAGCACCACACACACAACGAAAGAAAAAAAAAAAAAACTCTGAACCTCTGTGTGATCAGTTGCAAAGGGTTGGATTAAAGGGCATAAAAAAGTGAGGAATTTCCTTTTGTCATTTAAGGGAACTAATTGGCACCAGGACCCTTCTCTGGATACCCCACATAAGGGCATTAGCCATAGTACTAGTCCTGGTACAAGAAGAAAGATAAGAAAGGAGAAGGAGGAAGGGATGGGAGGGAGAATGGGAATAATAGTGGTAGCTACCGTTTATCTCATTGAAGCTTCTTGCTGTCTCTGGTTTTTTTTTTGTTTGTTTGTTTGTTGTTGTTGTTGTTTGGTACCAGGGGTTGAAACCAGGGGCACTTAACCTCTGAGCCACATCCCAGCCCTTTTTCTTATTTTTTATTTTGAGACAGAGTCTCACTAAGTTGCTCAGGGCCTCGCTAAATTGCTGAGGCTGGCTTTGAACTTGCGATCCTTCTGCCTCAGCCTCCTGAGCCACTGGGATTACAGGCGTGTGCCTCTATGCCTGGCTAATTCTGTTTAATTCTTGTTAAAGGTCTTTGAGCTCAATTGTTTTACTAGATTAATTCTTTCTGCAGTGAACAGTGTTCTTGAACACCAGGGTGGAGCGATGTGGTATCAATCTACTTTTGGAGAAAGAAGTGACTTCCCACTTGGGCTCTGGGCTAAAACTGGCCTACCTTTTGGACAAAATAAGAAACTTGTGTGAAACATCATAAAGTTTCCTTCTAGAAACAATAATGCAGGTAACAACTGCTTACTCCATCTGCTCACTAATGTGTAGACCTTTAAACATCACCTGTTAAAACCTCCGTTCTTTGATGAAATTGTGGCATTTGCAGGAAAACGGATGGAACTAGAGACCATCATGTTCAGTGAAATAAGTCAAACCCAGAAGGCTTGTTTTCTCTCCTATGCAGAAGCTAGAGAGGAAAAAGGGAAACAAAGGTCGGGGTGGATCTCCTAAAAATCAAAAAAGGATCTCAGTAGAGGAAAGAGACCAAGGGCTGGGAGGGACAGAGAGAGGGGCAAGTGCTGGGGAGGGATATTGGCCAAATTATACTGTTCCATTGTGTGCATGTGCAAATATATAACAACAGATCCCATCAATACGTACAACTATAATGCACCAATTAAAAAAAACGTAAGGAAAACCTCCTGTTCCCTTAGCTCAGACCCTGCTAGTCATCATTTCTGTGAATTGTGATGCAAGATCACAGAGCCACTCCAGACTCGTGCTTCTTGCATTTAACTTGTGGCTCAGGCCCTCCCTACTACAAGTGGATGCATCTGGAGCTGTCCCAGCTCCACTCCTTCTAGGCCATCTATCTGAAATGCTCCCATACATACCATGCCTTCCTTCCCTCCTTCCTTCCCTCCCTCCTTCTTTCCTTTTTTTTTTTCTTTCTTTTTAAGATTAGGGAAACCTGATTTTTTTCTAATATTAAAATAAAAAATGTATTCAACAAATGATACCATTTAAAGACTCAAAGAGGGGCTGGAGCGGTGGCTCGGCAGCTACAGCGCTTGCCTGGCATGCACGAGTACGCGAGTTCAAACCCCAGCACCATGCACACAACTAAGTGCCAGAGAAACACAGGCCTGATGAAAAAATACATAAAACTGATTCTCTTTCTTACCCTCTTTCTCTCACTATCTCTTAAAAAAAAAATAGATACAAAGAGAAGTGTCAGAGTAGGAGAACTAATTACCTCACTTATAACTAAGCACTTCTAGGAAGAAAAAAAAAAGGAAAAGACAGGAAGACCAAGAGAAGAGCAGGGAAGAGATTTCAATATTCACTTTACATAGGAGAGATCTAAATGTTCGAAAATTTAAAAATCTCAGCATCTTAAAAAATAAAAAAAAATAAAATAACATCAGATACATAAAATTAAACAACATTGATGAAGATATGATAAAAATAAATTCTCATGAACGATCGAAGGAGTGTAAGCTGCTTTGATCTATTTGTGAAAACTGT
The DNA here is from genome assembly GCA_004027875.1 of Aplodontia rufa. Lineage (NCBI taxonomy): Eukaryota > Metazoa > Chordata > Mammalia > Rodentia > Aplodontiidae > Aplodontia > Aplodontia rufa. The sequence goes on along the minus strand of PVKS010017073.1, from coordinate 25,633 downwards.
TTGGCTCCTTAATATGCATGACACTGCTCAACTAGTAGCATAGACCTTTAGAAATTACTGTACGGGTGAACCGTGAGAGCGTACAAGGTGAGATCGGTCCACGTAGTTGACACCCGGGTGGTAGGAGGAGAGAAGAGGTATAATCAAAAAGAGATATGTAGTAAAGTTTTTAAAATTATTTCTAGGGGCTGGAGCGGTGGCTCAGAGGTTTCGGTGCTTGCCTGGCAAGCACAAGGACCCGGGTTCAAACCCCAGCACCACGTACACAACTAAATGTTGGAGCAACTAAGGCCATGTGAAAAACTCCATAAAGTTGTTTCTCTCTTTCTCTGACTCTCTCACTGTCCCTCTCTCTTTAAAAAAAAAATTATTTCTAGGGTTCAGACACATTTTTATCTCATTACTTCCACTTTAACCAAAAGTACAAAATACCACGTAAATTACACAGATGTGATACACATGTGATACTTCATATATAAAAGCTTTAGACAGAAATATGTAGAACTTATCAGAAAATAAAAATTTAGAGAGCACGTAAGAGACTCATTTACACACCATGTGTACAAATAAAACTCATCATCATAAAGACAACCATTTTACCTGAGCTTGGTCTATAAAATTTCCCATCAAAATTTTAGCCTGCTTCTTGCCTGGCACATGCAAGGGCCTGGGTTTCATGCCTAGCACCCACCCTGTGAGCTATCAGAAAAATTCATTTAGTTTAGTTTTTCCATTTAAAAGAACCAAAAAGGGGCTGGAGCAGTGGCTCGATGGTTACAGTGCTTGCCCAGCATGCGCAAGTACACAGGTTCAAACCCCAGCACCCAAGTACACAACTAAGTGTCGGAGCAACGAAAGCCATGTGAAAAACTCAGTAAAAATTGATTCTCTCCAAAAAAAAATTTAGCATGCTTCTCTTTTTTCTTTTTTTTTTATTAGTTCAATGTAGTCTTACGTATTGAAGGGACTCATTGCTATACATTCATACACGCATATGTAATGACAAAATAACTTAAACCCGATCTTTGTGCAGGATCTGCCCCCTTCACCCCCTCCCTGACCTCTTGTCTCCTCTGTAATTCCCCATGTTACAGATATAAATGACCATATACATAAATATATTAATTTCTGAAATTTCTAGGTTTACATGCCTGCCTGAGTTTTATTTGGCTGCTCATAGGAGTCAGGTGTGCCCTACAGTATCAATAACCTCCCCCTTTCCCCTCCCTCTCCCTCCCTCTTTCCACCCTTCACAGCTACAGTTCCCCTAGATTATGCATTACTTTGAATTTGGTGGGTCTATTAAATAAACTTGACTAACTTCCATCCTACTTTAGGTTTTACTCCAGCTTCCACATGTTCAACATTTAAGTCCCTGGGGTTGGCTTATTTCACTCAACATGATTTTTTTCCATTTCCATCCATTTACCTGCAAAAGCGTTGATATTGTTCTTTCTAATAGCTGAGTAGAACTCCATTGTGTTTGTGTGTGTGTGTGTGTGTACATACATACATATCACAGTTTTTGGATCCATTCATCCAGGGAAGGGCATTTGGGTTGATTTTCATAATTTAGTTATTGCAAATTGAGCTGCTATAAACATTGATATAGCTGTGTCGCTGTGATGTGCTGATTTCAGCTTTTCTGGGAAAATACCCAGGAGTGGGATAGCTGGGTGGTACGGTGGTTCCATCCCTAATTTTTTGAGGAATCTCCACACTGCTTTCCAGAGTGGCTGTATCAGTTTTATGTCACACTTTCTGACCAGGATCAGGAAACTTCCCCAAACATCCTTTTCACAAAGCAGTGTTCATTTTCAAAACCTGACCTTGGCCATTCTGGGATAAGCGCCTATGTGGAGTTCAGTCTGTGCTTAATCAGCTATTGCTCCCCCACATACACTATGCCTGCGCATTTGTAACTCCACAACTGGAAAGGAGTTCAAGAGCAAATGTGGTCGGGCACGGCAGTGCACGCCTGTAATCCCAGAGACTCGGGAGGCCGAGGCAGGAGGATCACAAGTTCAAAGCCAGCCTCAGCAACTTAGTGAGATCCTGTCTGAAAATAAAATATAAAAAGGCCTGGGGATGTGGCTCGTGGTTAAGCACCCCTGGGTTCAACAAACGAAGCAAATATGCCTTAATTAAGGTTTCTTTTTGTTGTCTCAAACCAAAAGAGGGAAATAAAGATGACATTGGGGCACAGCTTGAAACTGAAGGTTAGGGAGTACAGCCAAGCCTTCCAACAAGGAACTGGAACCAGGAGTTGGAAAACAGTCAGAAATGCTGTAGGGGGCCCCCCGCCACCCCTCCTTCCTCTCTCTACTTGGTCTTTACCCACCTCCCACCTCCGCTTTTCTTTTTCTCTCCCTCCTCTTGCTGCTTTTCTGAAGCCAGATGGCCTTTCATCTCTGCTTCCATGTGTCCCCTTGATTCCCTCTCTCAAACTGGTTTTTTGCTGACTTAGCCAAAGTCAAATGTGGCCAAATGTGACTGCCCCATAGCTCCCAGATTTGCATATTCTTGCTTCAAAACAGCCAGCAGAAAATAAATCACATCTTTAAAACCAATTCCAAGTAGCTGGGAGGAGGACTATCATGGACGCGTTTAATATCATTGCTGCATTTACGATCAAATATCACCCTGGCAAAATGAGCGTCACCCAGGGGCAGGACGGCATGGATCGCTAATGGCTCCATCTACCACCCCTGTGGTGGGGGCAGAAATCCTCAAGGAAGGGGACTCGCGGGATGGAGTGGGCTTTAACCCTCAATCGCTGAGAATCTTGGAAGAGTCCCTCCATTTTGGCCAGTAGTCAAGAGTCCATAAAGGAGGCACACTCTGCCCTAATGCCTTCTTCTAGGCGTAAGGAGAACCTTATGTAGGACAGCAGACTCTGTCGTCCAAGTTCCTGATACTGAATGCTTTCCTAAAGCATATCTGCAAGCTAACGAGGCTGATGGGACGGCGAGAGTTAGGATGCACAGCTGTGGGCTTGAAGTGAATTCACTTCAAGATTATGGGATTTAGTAAGATGGTTTCCACTGAGAGTCACACCCAGATTGTGTGTGCGCACGTGTGTGTGTGCGTGCATGCACGCACATGAACACACCGTGCATATGCATGGTCATGCACACACATGCACTTTAAAGGAGGCAGAATAGATAAAAGGATACTTTTCAATGAGTTACCAATTTGAAATTTCTCAAGTGTGCTAGAATCTTCGGAAATACAGAACGCACCCAACAAAACCTTTGCCGTGACTTGGATGTGGTTTGCATGTGTCTCCTCAAAATTCAGAGAGTGGAAGCTTGGTGCTCAGGGTGGTGATATCAGACATTGACAGAGCTGGAAGCTACTGGAAGATAATCAGGTCACTGGAGGTGTTGCCCTCAGGGGGGGTTAATGCAGTCCTTGAAGGACCGTGATGAGTTGCTGTGAGAACACAGTTAGAAAAAGAGCGAGTCTGGCCCCTGTTCCCTCTCGCTTTCATTCTCAGCACAGGATTTCTCCCTCTTCCAAATGACCCTTCCAGAATGCCATCCACCATATCATGATGAAGCCAGAAGCCTTCACCAGAGCCCAGCAGATGCTCTTGGACCTCAGAACTGGGAGCTAAATCAGCCTCTTTTCTTTAAAAAGTACCCAGGCTTAAGTGTTTTGTTATAGCAACAAAAAATAAACCCAAACCAACTTTATGTATTTTACTTAAGGAGATGAACATTCATTTTATGTCCCCTGAGATTAAAAGGTTATATTTTCCCCACAGGAAAGAGTGTGACAGGGGCTGGAGTGGTGGCTCAGCGGTTATGGTGCTTGCCTGGCATGCGTGAGAACGTGGATTTGAACCCCGGCACCACGTACACAACAAAGTGTCAGAGCAACGAAAGCCACGTGAAAAACTAAATAAAATCGATTCTCTCTCTTTCTCACTGTCCCTCTTTCTTAAAAAAAAAAAAAAGTGTGACATCTTTATTATACATATATTTGGGAAATTTCCAGGTGAACAGCTGCTTATTAATTGACAGGTTAGATGGAGAAATTAAGGACAGTCTTAAAAATAAGACAAATCTAGATTCCAATGCCACAATTTCGATGTTTTAATGTTTTTGAACATTGATTTTCATCATTTAAAAAATGAAATATCATAAGATGTTTACCTACAACATTTTGCTGTAGAAATTGATCTGTGCATATATATCATTATGTCTCATGTAGCTAGCTTCGCCTTTAAAAGAATTAGAAAAAAAAACCTAACTAAACTCAACATAAGCATGAGAAAAGAACTAATAAAAATCAATGTGGAAGTCAATAAGAAAATAGAAAAATAAAATTCAGTGGAGGCAAAACCGTGTTTTTTGAAAAGACTGATAAAATTGTTTAACCTCTTGTCGGGCCGATCAGAAGAAGGAACACCAAAGATGCAAAGTAATATCAGGAATGTGACAGGTAAAGTTACTAACAACCCCTGTAGCTCTTAAAGAAATAATTGTAGAAATACTTTAAACAACTCTATGCCAATCCTCGTGTCAGCTTACACTTAGAAGACAAATGGCCTTAAACATAAAAGCGAGTTATGCTTATGCAATAAATATATGATTTTAATAGCTCTAAATCTACGAAAGAAGTGTAGTTTGAAACCTTCACACACACACTCAAAATGCCAGACCCAGGTATCTCTCACAGTGAATCCTCTGTAAAATTCAGCAACAACAAAACAGTAGCAAGTCTACACAAACTTTATCAGAACATTGAGAGCAAAGATTTCTAACTGCACAACTGATTCTACAAGGCCAACAGTACCCTATCAGCTGAACCAGGCAGAGACATTACCAGAAAAACCTACAGGCCAGGGGCTGGAGCAGTGGCTCAGCGGTTACGGTGCTTGCCTGGCATATGTGAGTTCGAGAGTTCAAACCCCAGCACCACCACATACACAATGAAGTGTCCGAGGAATGAAGGTCACATGAAAAACTAAATTAAAATAGTCCCTCTCTCTCTCACTCTCTCTCTCGCTCACTGTCTCTTCTTTCTTTAAAAAAAGAAAAACCTACAGACCAACATCCCTCATGAGCATCGATGAAAAAATTCTTAATAGCAATTTAGTAAATCAAATCCAACAATGAATAAATAAGAAAATAGATTGTGTCTAAATAGGGTTTTCCTAGAAATACAAGCTTGAACTTAACACTCAAAAATTGATCTAGGATTTTTCAAAAAACTGCAAAAACGTTATCTCAGTAGACAGATGAAAGAGAACTAGTAACACCCAGCTCCCATTTCTGGTTTTTTTAGTGCATTATACTTTTCCACATGGAGGGATTTATTGCTACTCCTTCACAGATGCCCATGTTATAACCGTGTGATTTGGTCCCGTTCCTTCCCTAGCACACATCCTCCCTCTCCCTGTCTCTCTCCCTGGCCTCTTTTCTTCAATGATCTCTCTCTGATTACATAGATATGGATATAGATATAGATATATGGATATATAGATGATAGATAGATAGATACGATGATAGTAGATAGCTAGATAGATACAGATTTAATGACTTCTCCAATTTTACCCACCTACATGGGAACTATTCAGCATCTCCAGGGTACAAAGTATACAATACAGTTCCAACATCCATTTCTAACCTTAAAAATAATTTAAACTTACAGTTAATGAAGAATAGAGCAAAATTTCCTTAACCTGATAAAAGGCATCTACAAAAAAATCTACACTAACATCATATAGAAGGGTTAAAAATGGGAATCTTTTCCCTCTAAGACAAAAGTGTCTGTTTCCACCACAGCCATGCAACATTGGCCTGGAAAAGCAATAAAGGGCATTCAGATTGGAAAGAAAGAATTAATACTGTCTTCCTTCACAGATGTCATGATTATCCTTATAGACAATATGATAGAATCTATTAAAAATCATCTGGAGGGGCTGGAGTGGCGGCTCAGTGGTTGGAGCTCTTGCCTGGCATGCCCAAGGACCCAGGTTCTCAAACCCCAGCACTGCATACACAAAGGCCAGATGGAAAAATAAATCAATTGATTCCATCTCTCTCTCTCTTTCTCTCTCTCTCTCTCTCTCTCATTCTCTCCCTCGCTTTAAAATAAAAAATCAACTAGAACTCTTAAGAGTGTTTGGCACAGCTGCTGTGTTTAAGACCAACAACAAATACCATTTTTACTTTGATATACTAGGAATGTATAAATGAGACATTTATAAATTTATAATACTTCTAAGAAATATAAAATACGGATAAATTTGGAAAAAAATATGGAAAACTTACAGAATATTACAAAGCATTGCTGAAAGAAATTAAAGAAAACAAATACATGGAGGCACATTACAGTGTTGGTGGGTCGGAAGATTCAAAATATTTAAGACATCAGCTCACCCCACATATATTCATAGATTCAATATAATCACACTCAAAAATCTCAGTAGGATTTTGATGTAGGAATTAACAAACTGATCCTATAATTTATATGGATGTGTCTCAGGCTTAGAATAGCCAGGGCAACACTGGGAACAATAGTTTAAGTTCAAGGGGGCTAACACTACCTCATTTCAAAGCCTATTATAAAAGCATGATAATTAAGCATGGTCCAGAAATAGATTCACATGTTTTAGAAATTTATTTTCAATAAAGTGGGTAGAGCATTTCCGTGGAGAAAGTGTAGTCTTTTCAACGAGTGAAACAATTGGATATCTATATGTGGAAAGTAATATTAATAAAATAGAACAAACTTTGACCCGTGTCTCATAGTATAATACAATTAACTCAGCCAAGTGCGGAGGTGCACACTGTGATTCCAGTGTCTTGGGCAACTGAGACAGGAGGATCACAAGTTGAAAGCCAGACTCATCAACTTAGCAAGGCCCTGAGTAACTTGGCGAGACTCTGTCTCAAAATTAAAATTTTAAAAAAAAAAGTGTTGGGGATGTGGCTTGATGGCTAAGCACAGTGGATTAAATCCCTGGTACTTAAAATAAAAAAAAAATTTAACTCAGTTATAAGCTTAAATATAATACTTAAAACTATACACTTTAGAAAAATAACTCATAGGTGAAAAACTTTCATGACTTTGATTTAGGCAAAGAGTTCTTGTCTACTACATCAAAAGCACAATCCATATAAGAATAAATTGATAAATTAGATTTCACTAAAACTTAAAACTTCTGTTCCTCAAAAGAAATAGTTAAGAGAAGATAAGAGGCAGAATGGGAAAAATATTTGCAAATCAAATAGGTTCTCTGCTAAAGGGCTGTATCCAAAATATATCAAGAATTCTCAAAACTCAGTAATTTTTTTTAAAAAGCTCATTTCAAAAACTGAGTAAAAGATTTGAACAGATACCTCATCAAAGAATATATGCAGATGGAAATTAAGTACATGAAAAGACACTCAACATTATTAGTCATTAGGAATGCAAATAGAAAACCACAGTGCAATCCCTTTACACTCCTATCTGAATAGCAAAAATTAAAAGCATTCCAATGGTTGGTAAGGATGTGAGGAATTTGATCTCTCATACACCCCTGGTGGAAATGAAAATGATACAACCACTTTGGAAAAGTTTTCCAGTTTCTGAAAGAATAAAACATATATGTACCATATGATCCAGCCATTCCATTTCTAGTAGAAATAAAAGCATAGGGCACGTGCTACCATGAGTGCTTGTATACAAATGATCAGCACGTTTACTGATCATGGTCCAACCCCGCAAAGAGCCAAATGTCCATCACCAGGAGAATGGATAAACTCCAGGATGGCCGCATAATGGAATATTCCTCAGCAATGCAATTAGTGATGCATTTAAGACAATGCATATTCAAAGAATTACAGAATAATTGTGCTGAGTTAAAGAAGACACAGGAAAAAAAGTCAAATGAATGTATAAAGACAGAAAACATACCATTGGTTGCCTGGGGGAGAAGAGAGAGTGGTAAGGAAGGAAAGGGGGAATTACTATACGGCAAGAAGCACCACCCAGGGAGGATGGATGGGTGTGCTCCCGACCTTGATTGTGATGATGGATCTACAGTCGTGTATGGATGTCAAAACTTATCAGATCGTGTGAGTCATGATTCATTTGTCGTAGGCAATGATTCTTCAATAAAGATACAGTTTACCATAAGCAGTTACTCCTCAATAAAAGTGTTAAAATATGTAGATTATTGAATAATATATACAGAGATATATACATGGTATATATACCATGGGATATATACATACACACATACACACACACACACACACACACACACACACACATATAAATATGGAAAGATCCACATCAAGCTCTTCACAATGGTTACCTCTGGATTGAGGTACACTCAAAGGTGGTGGGATTTGAATGGAGCCTCCAGTATACCAGTACCATTTAAATCTTTTGCAAGAATATATGTGTGAATTACTTGTGTAATTTTTATCATCAACAATTTTTTTAGTATAGCCAAAGATAGTAGCAAGCTATATCAGTCATTGCTAAGAAAAGTCTTTCTGGCTTCAGGTCAAAAGACATTTTAAATGAAAATATAAAACCTGTCACCTCCATCCACCTCTTGGTGGAAATAGGCAGGTGAGAGTTAAGACGCACATCTATCCCTTTGGAAAGACTCTCAAGGTGAAGAGTTGTTTTTATAGAACACCTCAGTGTTCCCTGCTCCATTAGGACGCCACACCATTCACAAAGTGCTAATGAGGGTGCGTCCTTATTTCTAAGATGGGGGGGTGGCGTGGGAAAAAAAGCACCCGGTGAGAAATGTGGACTAAGTAGAAATCAGAAGGGAAAGGAAGAGAGGAGAAAAAAATGGAAGAGGAAAAAGAGGAAGAAAAATAAGACACGGTGATAAGGGAAAGGAAGAGTCGGTTGATGATTATAGCAACTCAGTTGAGGAGGAGAAAGAAAACCAGGAGACTGTGTTGGTTGGTGATGCTGATGGGAGCACGAGAGCTGTATGGCTTGACCTGTATTTTACTATCTACGTGGCTTCGCTCATACTATTACAAAGCAGTGCCACAATGAACAGGTGACTATTGAGTTCTGAGTTTTGGCAAAAGGCTCACCTGAACTCAGCTAAGGGTATCACCAAAAGTCCATCCCACAGAGGGTCTGAATTCTCAGCAACCCGACCTCCTGATCCACACAACCACTGGGACTTGAATACAAAGCTCCTCGCAGCCTGACCTGCTTTAATCCCCCCAAAACACATCAGCAAGTACCCTCATTTGCAGCTGCGCAGTATTTCCCAAAATATGTCTTTGTCCGCTGTTACCCTTCACATATTACCTGTCACTGGGTATTCAAAGTTACTAAGGTGTCAAAATTTATATCCCAGCATTTTCAGGTCATTAATAATAATGAGTATAGCTAACACCTGCAATACTAGGACTGAATAGTAACTATCGTATCTAAAAATGCAAATAAGGATTATAACCAAAACAGGTGGAAGACTGGCTGTGTATTATCTCATTTAATCCTTGTAACCTGTGAGATAAGTACTGTTACTACCTTCATTATGCAGATAAAGAAAGTGACTCTTGAGGAGGATGGCAAGTTCAAAGCCAGCTTCAGCAACTTAGGGACACCCTGTCTCAAAATAAAAAATAAAAAAGGCTGGCAGTGTGAAACTTGGATAAGTTGAGTGCTACCCAGCGAGAAAGAAGCAGAGACAGGATTTGAATCACGTGTGCCTTTAGATGGACCCAAAGGAAAATTTGGTTTGTAGGGACTGGCACAAAGATGGAAAGATGGATTCTGTAAGTCAGGTATGCAAGAAGGTCATTTGATGCTTGCCTAAACCTGTCACAGGCATGGATCTGAGTCGCATGCAGACAGCCCCAGGAAGAAGAAGGAGTTGACACTGAGCCATAGGGTGTCTGGGATAAGATTGTATTCCACGTTTCAAAGGGAAAGCTGATCATGAGGTGTGAGATAAAAATAAGCCAACAAAAAGCAGAAGATTCCAAGATGGCTCAAGAGAGGTGTCCATCGTTCACCTCCACAAAATCAACCAACAAATAATAGCTGTGTTTGCAGGTGAGTGACTGACGGAGAGCAGCAAGAGAGACACAGAGACCCTGGAAGCTGGGAAAGAACTGTGAGAAAAGACCAGAGACCACCAGCACTTGCAATCCCAGCTCCATGGTCAGGAGGACTCCCCATCGCAGGGAAGCGGGGAAATGAGATTGGGTCCCAGTTGGTTTCATGACCACAGATGCCAGCAATCCTAGCTATAGGAGAGTTCCACCGTCCTCCCATGCGAGGAGCGCCGTGCAGGAAGCTACGTGGAATATGCACATCAGCTTTGCTTCAGAGAAGGAACCATGCTGTCCCTTCCCAACCTCTGCTGGACCTGGCCATGTAACTGTGATCTCAGCACCCATGCCCTTGCAGGTCCCTGTATTCCAGTTAAAGCCTTTTCATCTTTCTATCACTGATACCCAACCACTTCCTGGCATATAAAAGAGGTACAATAGCCATATATCCCAGAAATATACTGCAGTGTTCAAGATGCTAGCAGCATTGTGAATAAAGTAAGCAGGAGCATTGGGCTTTTACAGGGGACTAGACTTAGGGTCACCAGCAACTGGAAAATGCTAAAGAAATGACTAAATCTACATAATGGTTGGGGGGAATGAATGGGTAGAAATCTGAATTCTACACAAACACAGAAAACAAAGGTCTAGAGGGTGGGGAAACAGAATAGCCAAGAATAATCCTCTGCTCACCACTCTTTGAGGAAACCCAAGGCTCCTTTCTCATGCACAAGCTTCCCATGACTTTAACACAAAGTTCGCCACCAGGACTGATGCCTGCCTGAACAAGCAGATCCTTCCCCTTAAAAAGACCCTACTGGTGTTCAATGGGAGATATCTCTCTGCTGGAATCCTCTGCAAGAGTGATTTGCATTTCCAGTATCGTTGACCCTAGGAGGTCAGCTCACCTCCACTAGGAAGCTAGACCTCAATGGACTTGAAAGGACCCTACTTGTCCCCAGTTGAGCTCCCTTTCCATGCACCCGAAATCACCATGTCCTAACCTTCATGCAAATTATGCATATAAACAAAGAGGCTTCTCACAAAGTGTGCTGTTTCTCTTTCCCAGGTAGAGAGCTTCCTTTCCACTCTTTGGTGGCCCTGGGTCCAAAAGACATACTTCTTCATCATGCCCTCCAAGAATGTGGGGAGCACCAAATTGGTAATTACCTTGGAAAGTGATTCTTCCTTGTATCTGGTTGCAGAAAAATAACACGCGGCCTCCCTCTTCTTGCATCTCACGGAGTTTTGTAAATAGACCGAAAACAAACCAGTTTAAATGATTTTAAAATGGATATTTAAGTGATATCTGTTACCAGACAAGAATACTAAAACTAAAAAAAAAAAAAAAGTTAAAACCTGCTCTTTCCCAGCAACCAAAATGAAAGGATAAAATATGTAGTGAGGAATTCTTTCCAGGTGGACACTGCCTTCTGAGTAAGGAACTTCTTGGGCTTCATTGATTTGGTAGGGACAAAGACATCACCCAAGCATGCATGAGTGATGTCCTCCTACATCTCTGACCATATTTCATAAAAAAAAAAAAAAACTGAAGGAAGAAACTAGCTATGGAAAATGGAAGGGGATGCATCAAATGAAGAGTGGTTCTTAAACACATAAAATCACCAGGAAGGCTATTGAAATTCAAAGTCCTGCACCCAGCTCTCAGCAATTCTGAACCAAGAGTCTGGGATGAAGCTTAGAAATTTTCAAGTCCCAGGTGATATCGACACAGGAGGTCCACAAGCCACAGTGAACCATGCCGGTTTGGGGGAAACAGGGGCAGAGTTCTGTCCAACAATGGTAAGCTCTTTGTTTGGTTGTTTTTGAGCACTGTCCGTCCCTGACACATTGGGACCATCAAACCAGGGTCCCTGCCTCCTCAGCTCCTAAAGTGAGTGTGTAATGCAGACTGGCCGCTCAGCATGCCCTACCCCACCAAACCCAATAATTTTTCCAAAGCCAAGCTTATGGCCGATCAGAGCCCACAGGGATGCTGGGAAGGGGAGACTCTTTCCTTCCTTCCAAGATCTTAGGAAGTAAGGACAATGTGATTTTGAAGCTACAGGTGTCTTTCTTTGTAGTTGATTGGAAAGAGCTTGCCTAAAATAGAATCAATAGGAAATAAAGAGGAAGAAGAAGAAGGAAGAAAGGAGGGTAGGGGAGAGGAAGATCTGACAGTGCTCATCCTACTACGCATCTCCTTAGTTCCTTGGATGACCTGGAGTGTGGTTCGAGGACACCACAGTCCCGTGAGCTGAAGGCTTCGCAAGACCCAACAGCAAGTTCAACTATTCATCTGGGTCTGATTCACCTCCTTCTGCAGAAACCAATGGTTTCTACAAGGCTTGTCTTAAAAGGAGTGTACTGAATGGTTCGAGGACACCACAGTCCCGTGAGCTGAAGGCTTCGCAAGACCCAACAGCAAGTTCAACTATTCATCTGGGTCTGATTCACCTCCTTCTGCAGAAACCAATGGTTTCTACAAGGCTTGTCTTAAAAAGAGTGTACTGAATGATCCATGCACAACTCCTCTTAACCTGCACCTGCCCACCCTGTATCCAATCTCCAAAACCAAGATGGGAAGACCATCTCGTTTCTGGTACCCCAGAGAAAGCCTCCATAGGCTTACACTGAATACACCACTATTATTCTCTAAATAGCAGCCTTAACTCTCTGCCCCTTCCTCCTTCCGTGTAATTTATCTCTTTCTCCTAAAATAGTATTCCTTCATCATCAGTGTTGCCTCCTCTTCTCAGACTCCTTCCATTCTGAAGTGGTAATTAAGTTAGAAAGTGGTTTTTCCACCTCTCTGCCACACTCAACCTCTCAGTGATTCCAACCAGATCAACCTCAATCCACACTTCAGAGTCTAGTTTCTAGAATCAAGTCCACAATTCTCACCCCATATATTAATTTTCTTAGCCTTTACAATAAATACCCTCAGTCCAGTGTGTCTGGTTCAATTTACAGGCTCTGAACCCAGACTTGTGGGATTCAGAGCCAGCTCCATTCCTAATTTATTATTTCATCTTTCTGGATTTCAGTTTTCTCATCTGCAGAATTGAGACCATAATAATCATAGAAAGTATTTTATAGGTGTTTTCTGTGAACTTGCGATCACAGTCAAATTAAGAGCATCCAAAAAGCCAGGCATGATGGCACACACCTATAATCCCAGCGACTCAGGAGGCTGAGGCAGGAGGATCATAAGTTCAAAGCCAGCCTCAGCAATTTAGTGAGGCCCTCGGCAGCTTAGCGAAACCTATCCTAAAATTGAAATGGGCAACCCGCATGGCACAGTGTGGTTACGTGCCTCTGGGTTCAATCCCTGGTATGAACAAAAAAGCATCCAACACAGTTCTAGGCACATAAGAAGCATTCCATTTATATCTGTTCTAGGGAGGAAATATAAAAGGGTCAAGAGACTACCGGGGTAGGTGATGTGGGGGTGATTCTGGATTAGGATCAAGGGCGTATCATGTTGTTACTACATATGCACCTATGATTGTGCAACAACACAACTCCTCAATTAAAAAAAATCAGTAGATTGAAACTTCCAACTTAAAAAAAAAGAAAAGAAAGAAACATCCCATACATTGTTATTCATCATGGCTAGTGTGGGAATACCAGGAAATCTCATTTTCCAGATCAATAAGCCAAAAGGTGAATCTTAATTATCATATTTAACACAGTAAGAGGGTTGAAATTTCATCTCGTCCACTCTTTTAACTCAGGTACCTAACTCCCTGTCTGACACATTGCAGATCCTCAGTGATGTGTTAGAGTGAATAAATCAATACTAACGATCACAACGACCATTAAATGAGAAGCTATTCTGTACAAAGCACTAAACATACCTTATACAACCATCAGAACAACCCTACAAAGAAGGTGTCACTTTCCCATTTGACAGATGAGGAAAATTAATGATCAGAGAAGTTAAGTAATTTGCTCATACGCAAATAACTGGCAATGAGCAATCTTTTCCCACTACACCAGCTTTCTCCAACCTCTTTGTAAAATAAAATTAAATAAATTAAACTATTAGAGGCCCTTTGGGACTTTTTAATCATATAAGCAATGATAAATACGTGATTTCCTTTTTTAAATGTTCTATGATAACATGATTTAATGTAAATATATATTTATAAGTATGTTAAACAGAAATAGAAAATAACGCTGAAATATTAAATAGTATGCTACAAAGAGCATATTACAGGTTTCATAACATTAAGACAAATTTCGTCTTGTCCTCATTTAACATACGATGCAAAGCTGGCAGATTTAAATTATTTAGGAAAGAAAAAAAATATATGAGTTGATTTCAGGACTGAATTCTACCAACTTACAAGACATAAAAAAATAAGACAAAAAACTCCTTTTATGAACTGATGTTTGGAATTCTAAATTTTGTGCTTTTTTTACATATAATTGTTCTAAATAATAAGATGCAAAAAAAGGTTTCTAGCTGATACTTGCAAGCACTTCTTTACAAATAACACATTGCAGGTGTGGAGAGTCATTACTCTCAATAAATGAAAAGCCAAATTGGATATAATTGTCACTATAGTTTCTACTTTTAACGTTAGCGTGCAGGGATATTTCAGCACACCGTAGAAGACTTTTTATCAGTTGGACGCAACTTTCAAATCTGGTGAAGGTCAGTCTAAAGTAAATTTGCAGGTATATAAGATATTTTTATTTCTCATTAAGGCTGCATTTCAATATTACTGTTCTATAGTCTTCCTATCATCATATTATATTCTATTACAGGTGAGCATTAAATAATTTATGACTGAGACACAAACAACTGAAAGGACCCCAGAAATTCACCCTGGAGGTGGCTGGGATGAGACCAGCTTTCCCTCAGGGCCAGCCTTGGCAGAAACTGCTTCACCTTTCCGTGCGCCCAGGGTCTGCAAGGGCTGCAAACAGCGGGCACCTCTTGTCTGTTTATCCCCCATTGGCTGGTGTCCCTTTCGGAAAGAGAATGAGTCTCTGTGCTAGAACATGAACTTGCATGTCATGTTCTAGAACTCTCCAGCTCCGTTTTCTTTTCTTGGTAAATGATATTTGTCTGCTCCATAGTTTTGTGCTTTTTTAAATTAAGGAGTTGAGTTACTGTACAATCATAAATGCATATAAAGTGATAATATGGAATGCCTTTAATCCTAATCCAGAATCACCCCCACATTGCCCACACCCCAGTCTCTTGATTCTTCTATATTTCCCCCCTATAATGGCTATAAATGTACATCTATATATGTGTGTGTGCGCGTTAAATATATATATCTGCATTTTCTAGAATGAAGTGATCACATAAGTATTCTTTGGCTTCTGGGGGCGGAGGTAAAGAGTGTGCTACTTTGTTGATTGTCTCCCCAGATCCTTCCCTATCTTCCCTCACTCTCCCCCTGCATATCTATGGTTCCCCTGGATTAGGTGTTGCTACACCTTTCATGGGTCTAGCACAAGACCTTGACTACCTTTCACCCAAGGCTGGGTTTTGCTCCAGCCTCCACAAATGAGGGAAAGCATTCGACCATTGAGTCTCTGGGTTTGACTAATTTCACTCTGCATGATTTCTTCCATTGCCATCCACTTTCCTTCAAAAGGCCCCATTTTTTTAAGATGGAAACAAAACGTGCTTCTTATGCAAGAAAATTCCAAAAGCTTTGGTTAAACTCAGAGTCCATTGATCTTCTGCAAAAGTCTAATGTGGTGGGAAGAAGAGGGAAAGACAGAAAAGATTTTGAGCTGTTTGCATCTAACAATCAGGTTTGGACCAATGCAGATTATGGCAGGACAAAACCCATAGGAAGAATCACTAGGCAGATGGCCCATGTCACAGGAGAGCAGGGAGCTGAAACTCCAAACCTCAGTTCTTGTGTTCCGGTGAAAGAAGAGTTAAAGTCGGACACCAGAAGTCACACAAGAGAATTTCATTATAAGTGAAAGAGAGGTGAAAGTGAAGTAAAAACAGAATAGGGCTCAAGCAGAGAGCTCTCTCAGGAGAGAGAGTGGGCCATCTCTGAGCAGAGGGCGACAAAGGACACAATGCTGTCTCCAAATTTATTGCTGTTTATGGTTGATTTGAAAATTGGGGTCCTCCTTCAGCAGCCTTCGCCAATCAGGTGTTCAACTCTTCCTTCACATCCGGCGGTGGAGTTTTTGACCTTGGTTTGTCCTCTCCAAACTGTCATGGTGGCCTCCTATTTAGGGGGCCTACAAGTCAATTCCATGTTAATGTGGGCATTGGGGTCAATAGCGGTCAGAAGGTATCTCAGTGCGCCTGCGCTGTTAAGGACACCCCCTTCTGAGCTGGTAGAGACACCTGGCGCCAGTAGCTTTGAGTGTCATCTCAACTTTTTGGGGTCCTGTCAAGAGATCGTCCCATGGAGCCTTCGTTCTTGAGGCACCCTCCCTCCCTCATTATCTCTTTTGCTTTTGTTTATCCTCAGCATCTGTGCACTAATGTTTTTCCATAGCTAATCTGCAGTAGCAAACTTCAAGAGTAAACCTGGGGCCTTATCAAGCATTTCACTGCTCACTGCCAGCCACTGCCTAACAGAAGGACAACCAAATCTGGGGAGAGGTTAGACAGGGGAATTACGAAATTGGCGTTTAAAGCTAGTTGTGTGCAGTGGCTCGGTGACCATGCATCCGAGGAAGCACCAGGAGCTAAAGCCATTGGTGGAGCCAGCGGGCAAGCTGAGGTCAAAGGGAACAGGAATGTTCTGAGAACCGCAAAAGAGTGAGGACCTGGGGGTGCGTCTGCCTGGAGGCCTTGCAAGTCCAAGGGGACATTTTGTGGGGAAGGTCCCTTTTATCTCTAGTGGCCTGTGTCCCTAAAGGGAAATAGCTTGGTTTCCGATGGCTTCCACTGCTGAAGCTCCAACAGGGTTTATCACAGGGTGCAAAGCAAGGGTCAAGAAGGTCTCATATCCGGACTTCTGATTTTCTCTCCAAATGAAGTTAAGAGGACACAGTCTCAGAGAGCTGAGTGTGATGGAAAAGAACCAAGTTTATCTTGGAATTTTAAACTTGTGTTCCATGTTGGAGATCTTCCAACTCTCCTGTAGATTCATCCGCCCCCATCTCCCCCTGTTACGACTGCTAAAGGCTAAGCCTTTGAAACTCATCACCAGACACCATGTCCATGGATAAGGACAGGGAGAATGAGGTGCCGGGGTGCACCGTTTAAGGAGGTCCTGGCTCCTGGGGCTAATCCTGAGAGGAAGGGCCTCCTTCAGTGCTGATCCCTACATACCTGGCTTCCTGCATCCTACTCCTGACTTTGCCTGGGTCCTCAGGCTTCTGATTGGTTCAGCCAAAGGGGACTTCTATAGAAAGCCAGATAGGATGAATTACGAGGACAAGTCACTTGATCCCCTGGTTCCTGCCCTTTGAGGTCACCTGCCATGAACTGTGGCCCCTGACCGGTCAGTATTACACCCGGTGCTCTTGATCTGCAGAGCTCTCTCTGTTCTTTCATTGGTGCCTTGGGGCCTCCAGGTGGTAGCAGCTGGCTGCCACTAGCCCAGGTGACTGCATGTCTTTTGTGATTCCCAACTTCCACACATCTGCGGAGTCCTTTGCAAATAACCTACCCTTGAATAATCTTATTCTGAGTGCACCATCTTCCTGTCGAGACCCTGACAGTACAGAACCCTCACAGCCTCTGCCACTTGTAGCGTATTATGAATTAATATTTCATGAATCCAGTAATTATCTTGTGAACAGCCCAACTGTATCACCTGGTACCTTTCTACATTAAAAGCATCAATTATGTAAATAGAAACATTTGTTTTTTAACAGCTCATTTTTGCATGGCTGTTTTGGCCTCAAACTATAGAAGTTGTCCCTGCCTTTCCTGATTCCTATGAGACCATGACCACAAAATTTCATCCATCATCAGTAATGCATACTGATTAAGAGAATAGGTTTGGGGGCTGTAGCGGTGGCTCAGGAGTCACAGCGCTTGCCTGACACGCGTGAGTACGCAGGTTCAAACCCCAGCACTACGTACACAACGAAGTGTCCGAGCAACAAAAGCTGCATGAAAAACTAAATAAAAATTGATTCTCTCTCTCACTGTCCCTCTCTCTTTAAAAAAAGAAAAGAGAAAGAAACAAAAAAAGAAAATAGGTTTGGGAGTTAGAAAAACGTATGTATACAAATTCCGACTCATCCTGGCCTTTCTAGCTGTGTGACCTTGGACAAGTCCCTTACCCTAGCAAAGAGGCCTGAACTGTTGGTTCAAATTCTGTTCCTTCCAAAATTGGACTTTCCCTCTGAAATAATTTGCCATGTCAGTGTCTGATCTCAACTCCTCCTTGGCGGTGTGACTTAGGACAGCACCCCACTATTGTCATGAAATAACCAAGTCTCATTTCTTTAAATCAGAGCTCTCAGCTCCTGGGAAGCTCACCCACACCGCTAGCTTCCACATTCTCTCGCTCACACCTCTCCTTGCCAACTGACAGCAAACTGTATGTACACCTGAAGGAAGCAAAGTTGGAGACCTGCTCCACAGGGGCAAGACGTCTAGAACAACATGTCTACTATTTTTGGAATGCTTCTTTCTCAAATCCTCCCACTCCCTATAATATCTGGCTGAGGTGTGAATGGCTGACTCCAGCAGGTATCAGTAACAGATGGGACCAACTAATTATGTCTCCTGCATGTGAGGAGAGATGAAGCTGTTAATTGCTGATTGTACTCATTGGCTAGTTGCAACCACTGGGCGCTGGGCAGAGGCCACTTCCTAAACCAAACACAAACATGGCCTGGGCTCCCGGCTTGAAGGAAAGTGCAGTGAGCAGTTGGATAACCACATCCCTCAGATGCCGGCCCTTCCCGGGGGGTTTCCAGTGAGCAGAGTCTAGCAGGGAGAAGATCTTCTAGGCTGACTCCAGGGCTCTGCTAATGAGAGCTCAGCATACAGGTAGCAAAGGCCACTTTCCCACCAGTAAGTGACATCTGGTCATTGTTTAGATTGAGCTTCGGGGTAAACTTAGCTCCCCAGGAGTCAGGGAATACCGAGGTCTCAGGGTACCAGCAGGGATGCACCTCCTGAGTGGACACTGAAAAGTACTGCCATCCAGAATCTTCCTCCATCTTCCAAGCCTTGAGACTGTGTCTCGAGGTAGTCACAGAATTTTCATGGGATCAGCATTGCTTCTAGGGAACCCTCCCTGTCCCCATTCTCAGTAGATGAGCTGGAGAGATGGTGCAGTGAGAGACCCTGCAAGCTACAGAATGTTCCCTCCCCCGTGGCCACAGTGATTGGCTCAAGGGTGACCATGTGCCTCTAGTTCAACCAATCAAAGGCCCTGAAAGACTTCAGCTAATTCTTGAGAGAGAACACTCTCTGGAATGAATGGCTGTCCTGCCTGTGTTGTAAGCCACCAAGCTCCCAGGGGTTCTTTCATTCTCCATCCGTCCACATTGCAGATGCCTGGCACCAATTCTGCTTCCAGGCACCATGTCCCCTTGGCCTACAGCTATAATGGGCAGTGTCCAGCCTCAGGCATTTGCATCTCCTCTGCCTGATCACTTTCACAGGGACACCAGGACAGGCTTCTGCTATCTTTAGATGCAAGAAAGTTGATGTACTCAGGCCATCCTCAGCCAATGGGAACTGGAAAAAATAATACACAAATTCCCCAGAGTCCTTGTCCTCTGGTATCCTGAGCACTCTTCACGTATTGGCCAAGAGATTTCAGCATAGTGTCCACTGTGGTCACCTGCTCATTTGCGTAACTGCCTCTCCACCCACCTCTTTCTCATCCTCCCTATTTCATCACTTGTGCATCCAGAGGCCACCTCCTGTGTCCCTCTGGTGTTCTGAGGAGCAGGTGCCAAGATGAGGTCAGGTATGTGAAGGCAAAGGTAGGAGGAGCAAGGAAAGAGAGAAAGTTATGGTTTCCTCCCTTGGGTTCCCCATGGTTCCAGGTTTCCCCCCAAAGACACCCCGTGTTAAATGCACTTCTCGTGGGGGTCGGAGATCTCCTTCTGAGTTGACTCCCCCACACTCCCTCCAGTCTCCTAGATGTCCTTCCTAATCCCTCCCCCTTCCTGCCCCCTCCTATGTCTCCTAGGTATCCTAGGCAAGGTTCCCCCTGCTTGTGTAAAAATTCATTCATGTTGAGGTTATAAGCTTAGCCATCTAACATACTGTTTCCGGTTGTATTCTAGCTGGTTCTCTAATTTCTTGCAGGAATAGGTCTGCCTTAATGGTTTCACCATGCTCTGTCATGAGCTGGGAGCAGTCTGTGGAAAGTGTGACTTCCGCTCGAATGTGGTGGTGGATTCGGAGGGGTGAGAGCAGGGCGGTCAGTCAGTTGTGCCTCCTGTGGCAGAATAGCTGAGCACTACATTTTCATGACCACATCTCCCAAATTAACAACCACACCACTTCATCTGCTTTGGGAGGTGGTGGTGATAGTGGTGGTGATGAAAGTAGTACTGGAACCCAAACTAAGATAAGAAGGCTTGAGAACGCACCATAAGGAAAAAGCAAAGTCAAAGGCCCTCATCTGAGTACCTGGATCCAGCCATTCCTGAAGTCTGCACCCATTTCTTGTTACTCTTAAATAAGTTGATACATTTCTTCTCCTTTTTTTTTCTTACTGCTTTTATCTTTGTAATTGATGTTTAAGCCACCTAGAGTTCATTTCAGTTGATGACAACCAAAAATGCCTACATTGATACGGGCTTCCTAGATATCAGTTCTGACTAATGTTGATCTGAAATTCATTTTGCTTCCATTGGAACTTGGAAGTCAATCATCATGGAGGTTGACTTCCCTAAACCTCTGTTAGGATAATCCCTGACCTTTGTCTTTCTGCCTGCTCAGAATACCCAGTATGCTATCCAGCTAGAGCTCCTTGGGTAGGGTGGAACACATGCTCACCCGTGCATGGCCAGGCTCCTGGTGAAATCTCTTCTCCTTCACCATTTACAAAACAGACCGGCAGGTGTGAAGTGGAGTAGCAGCGTGACCTAACGTTCTCCTAAGTGTCAGGCATCCAAAGGAAGGGATCAAGATACTTAAAGACCAACATAACCCAAGACAGGCAGAGCAAGGAGAGGAAGCCCTCCGACGATGACGTTTTCCAGAAATGGAGCGAAAGATTCAAACCCACCTAAAGAAAAAGGGGCATAATCAACTCAGCCAATTTCAGAAGAAACACCAATTCTTAAACAGCAAAGTGTCCTTAGCAGGGACACTAACAAACAACATAAAACAAATGCCCCTATTTCTTCCTCCGTGTGTGACTTCCACGCAGTCCCTGCCTCATTGGATTCGTATTACCCGAAAAAGATCCCATTTAAATATACAACGCACTAATAGCAGTAATAAGGCTACTTCCAGTTAATGGGTTCAGACAGCAAGAGGAAGTGGAAAGGGAAGGCACATGATTTTTTCTTTAGTTTGCTGGGCACAAATACCATATGTCTGTAGAAATCAAAGAACATTTCTTCCAGTGCCGAGCCAGAATGGCAGGACAGAAGCCACATACTCCGTACACAATGTCACTCTGCTTCGAGACATGTGTCTTTAAGTTTATGTCTCTTTGGAAAACAAGGATCGCTTCTTTTGAGCTGTCAGTAATTAGCTTTTATGTTACTGGGCGTGTGCTTGTCTTTTACCTGGAGCCCATGCCTTTGGGCTCTGAGGTTGGTGGCAAGGAACTGAAACACACAGGCCTTAGGGGCTCCCCTTGTCTGTGAAACTGGACAGGAAGCTGGCGAGGGAGAACTCAGGTAAGGAAGCTTCTGAGAGAGGCAGAAATCTTGGCAAGGGTGTGGGGATAGAAGGCTGGGGGGGAAAGGAACCAACTGTTCCTTCTAAATTCCCAGGGAGTCGGGGTGACATGAGGCCTTGCAAATCATTGGCCAGAAAGATCTGCTCTAGCTGCCAGGCCACAGTTATCAATCCAAAAGTGCTTCTGAAAATGAGGCCAGAACCCTCATTAATGAAGCCTAATTGCCTCCAAGTTATTATTGGATTAATTAGCAATATTGCCAGTACCCCATGTGCACAGGGTCAGTAAGAATTTATAGTGAGTCTCATTTAAATAATTTCACTCAATTCAGCCAGTGTTTGCTCCATCTGCTAAGCAGAGTTCTGGGCAGATCCAAGGCAACAAAAGGGACAAAAGTGGACATCTAATGGCAGGGGTTTTAGGCCAATTGCCAAATATAAAAAATTTATTTGTTTCCCCACGTGTGAAATAAAAGGAATGGACTCAGTGGTCTATCAGTATGCTTCAATCCTAAGACAAAGTCTGTATTATCTTTAGAACTCAAAATATAAAATAAGGTAAGGAAATACACATCAGGAAAAGAAAATGCATTAATTCCATGCATTCAGCCACAGAAATTTCTCAGTCGTTCCTACGAGCAATATGGCACCAGTAACAAGGACTACACAAAAGACTGGAAGGTAAGCTTACCTCTAAATACTCATTGACAGGGGGCTGGAGTGGTGGCTTGGTGGTTACGGCGCTTGCCCGGCATGAGCAAGTACACAGGTTCAAACCCCAGCACCACGTACACAACAAAGTGTCAGAGCAACGAAAGCCATGTGAACAGCTCAATAAAGATTGATTTTCTGTGTCTCTCTCTCACTATCTTTCTTTAAAAAAAAGAAAGAAAGAAAGAAAGAAAAACAGGCGCAGACCAGGGAGCCTCTAAATTTGATCGGAAGAGTGGCTAAGAGTTGCCAAAGCAGATTGCGTGTGCTGAGAAATTAAGAAAAGATACAGAAAAAAGATGTCGTCCAAGAATACTGGATTTGGTCAGAGAGAGTCATGGAGAAGGCACGTTTAAGGGGTCAGGAGACGCGCATCAGGGTGAGTTTAAAGAAGAGCACCTTAGTTTAGAACTAACTTCCAGAAGCCAAGAGAATCTACTAAAGAAATGTGGCATGGCATGATTGGACTTCAATTCTTTTTTTTTTTTTTTTTCATTTATTTGTTGGTTCTTAATAGTTATATGCAACAATAGAATATACAATGACAGCGGCTGGAGCCGTGGCTCGGCGGTTACGGTGCTTGCATGGCATGCACGAGGACCCGAGTTCAAACCCCAGCACCACATACACAACTAAGTGTCAGAGCAGAGAAAGCCATGTGAAAAAGTCAATAAAAATTGATTCTCTCTCTCTCTCTCTCCCTCTCTCACACACACAGTCCTTCTCTCTTTAAAAAAAAAAAAAAGAATATACAATGAGATAATTGTAAAAGCACCGAGTTTAACTTATTCTAGTTCAGCCCCAGTATTTCCCTCATCCCACCCCTTTCTTTCCCTGGATTCTACTGATCTTTGTTATTTACTAGTAGTTTTTCATGAGTATGTCTTGTTGATGTACAGGATGAGGAGATTCATTGTGGTATATTCATATATGTACATAGGAAAGTTGGGTCTGATTTATTCCACGAACGTTCTCTATCCCATCACTCCTCCCGCCCTTTCATTCCCCTTCGTCTGCTCCTCCGATCTTTCCCTTGTTATGTATTAGCTGCCACAAATCAGAGAAAACATTCAAACTCTGACTTTTTGAAACTTAGCTATTTCATTTAGCATTATAGCCTCCAGTTCCATCCATTTACCAGCAAATGCCCCCAAATCATTCTTTTTTATGGCTGAGTAGTATTCCATTGCATTATATATAAAATACGTTCTCTTTATCCATTCATCTGTTGAAGGGCACCTTGGTTGGGTCCATAGCTTGGCTATTGTGAATTGTGCTGCTATAAACATTGATATAGCTACATCACTGTCGTAGGCTAATTTTAATTCTGGAACACTCTAGAGGCAGTGAGGAGGTAATTTGCTGGGGCAGGAGGGTTGAGATGTAGGAGCCTATTCGATTTTTATAGTAGCTACATAAGCAATGGTGGTGGCCTCACTGTGGTCGTGAAAAGACAGAGATGTATGAGATGCTTCAATGCTTGACGTCTTACAGGACGTGCGAGGTCCACAGTGTTAGGTGTCCGTGATGACCCCACACTTCATATCTGGCTGTTTGAAGAAGGAGGTGCCATTTACTAAATAAAGAATATGGCAGGAACAAGTGGCTTGGGTGGAGGCTAGTTAGCTGAGGGTGTCTCTCTTTCGGTGAGTCTGAGTCACATAGGCTGATTGACATCCTAAGGTTTTGGATATCAGGCCCAACGGGTAGCTAATAACGTGGAAGCTGTCAATCTATGTGGGAATCTGAACCATGAATGGAACTGACATCAGATAGAGCCTCGGGTCTAAAAAGCAGACTGTGAGGGACAATGAGGAAGACCGGACCTAGCTTAGGAATAATCCAAAACCGGAAAAGGGTTTTAAGGAGTGAGGATCAAAAAGACAAGGATGGGGACGGGTGCTGGAGCGGTGGCTCAGAGGTTACAGCACTTGCCTGGCACGTGCAAGTACATGAGTTCAAACCCCAGCACCGTGTACACAATGAAGTCCTGGAGCAACGAAAGCCACATGAAAAACTAAATAAAAATTATTTCTCTCTTTCTCTCTCTTGTCTGTCTGTCTCTCTCTCTCTCTCTCTCACTGTCCCTCTCTCTCTTTTTTTTTAAAGAAAGAGGGACAGTGAGAGAGGAGAGAGAGAGAGAGAGAATCAATTTTATTTAGTTTTTCATGTTGCCTTTGATGCTCCAGGACTTTGTTGTGTATATGGTGCTGGGGTTTGAACTCGCGCACTTGCACATGCCAGGCAAGCACCGTAACTGCTGAGCCACTGCTCCAGCCCCTGTCCCACTCTCTTAAAAAAAAAAAAAAGACAAGGACAGAAAAGTGTCCATTGCTACTGCAGGTTGGGAAGAGTAGGGAAGGATACATGAAGGGAAGCTGGGTTTGATCAGTGCACATCATACACATGCATGGAAATATCACAGAGCCCCATTAATATGTGCAAGAAGTACATGCTAACCTAAAAAAAAAAAAAGTAATTGTAGAAAGCATTGAAGAAAAGCGTCTATTGGATTTGCTCCACGGAGTTCAGCGCGATGTCACGAAGAGCTCCCTCTGTGGAGATGGGATTCAGACGCAGGGCTCAGCAACTCCTCTGATGTGTAAACAGGCAGCTCTCCCTGATGGTGAAATGTAAGAGAGAGACACCGTGGGACACCATCCCACCAAGGAGGAGCAAGCTCTTGTGTTCCAATATGGCAGGAACTTGAACTTGAACTTGAACTTGAGATCAAGAGGAAAGAGCCGGCAGAGAAGAGGGTGATGGAGGGTTCAGAATCCAAAACTGAGGCTGCGGGACCCACGTCAGACAGGAGGATTTCACTTTCTCCCTAACAGGAAAGACACAAGAAATCAAGACAGATGAAATTTTCAAGGAATTAACAGAGGAAACCAGGGGACATCCTCCCCAAGAGAGCTCGGCCTTTCAGGAAAGGGTGGGACTCGGAAATGACAGCAGCGTGGAGCAAGAGGTGAACTGTTGAAGAGGCCACCAGGGAAAACGGTGAGACAGGGGACCGCTGGGCAGTCAGAGTAGTTACCATGCTCAAGTCGAGCAACGGAAAACTGGTTCTTTTTCTTTTCTTTCTTTCTTTCTTTCTTTCTTT
>PVKS010017072.1:25117-42832 GCA_004027875.1 Aplodontia rufa | reverse complement strand
CGACGCAGATTTGTCCGCAGACTAAAACTCCTCAATTGTGTGCTTTGATGTACAGTATCTCGATCTATGTAAATAACAAACTTATATCTCAGGAAAGCTATTCTAAAAGCAGATGGAACTCTGGAATGAACTAGAGGGATGCATGTAGTCCTCCTGCCCGGGGTCACGGTGCTGGGCTACGTCCTCCCGCCCGGGGTCACGGTGCTGGGCTATGTCCTCCCACCTGAGGTCATGGTGCTGGGCTATGTCCTCCCGCCTGGGGTCAGGGTGCTGGGCTATGTCCTGCCTGAGGTCATGGTGCTGAGCTATGTCCTCCCGCCTTTGGTCAGGGTGCTGAGCTATGTCCTCCTCCCTGAGGTCGCGGTGCTGGGCTACGTCCTCCCGCCCGGGGTCCCGGTCTGCTCGCTGGGTCTCCCAGTGCCCTTAGTGCTCACAGAGCGGCGGCTCCTGCTATCTCAGGGCAGAACGTGAAGCGGTTGACTGCGCGCTGAGCTTTCTCCCGGGTGATGTCCTCCCTCCCTCCTCCTCCCTCATTTCAAACCACGCACGAGGACCTTCCGTTCCGAGGGGAAGGGGACCAGGGATCCCCAACACACTGAGAAAGGAGGCGCAGGCGGCGCGTCCCGGGCAGGGCAGCGGCCGCTTCGGGGAGCCGGGCTCTCCCTTCGGCCACGGAGGAAAAGACCCCGGCGCACGGCGCGGCGCGGAGCGGATTCGGATTCCCGCGCGCGCCCGGGTCCCGCAGGTAAAGCGGCCGCTGGGGAGCTTAGGTCCTGTCACCGCGTCTCCGCGACGATCAGAGCCAAACCGGGCGACGCGCGGAGGGCGAGGCGGGCGGGACCCGGGGGCGGGCTGGGCTCTGCGCCCCGCGCGGTCCCCCGACGGCCCCGACCCGGCGGCGGCACCTTCCGGGCCCCGCTCCCCGCCCTGGGCCCGCGGGGCCGCTCCGGGGCCGCCTCCCAGCGGCGGAGGGAGCCGGGCGGCGCGGGCGCGGGCGGCGCGGGGCCCTCGTGCGCGCGTGGCCGGCCCGGCCGCTCCCTCCGGGCGCCGCCCCCGCGCCCGCCCCGCGCCCGCCCCCGGCCCCGCTGCTCTGGGCGACGGGCAGGCGGGGCCCGCGGCGCTGGGAGCGGAGCCCGAGCCGGAGCCGGAGCCGGAGCCGCCGCCTGGGGCGCTCGGTCGGCCGCGGGGACACCGGAGCGGCCGCCACGCCGCCGCCAGCGCCGCAGGTCAGAGTCGCGCAGCGCGGGGGTCGGGGCGCGGGGCCGAGGGGACGGGGACCGACGGGCGCGTGCCGGCTCCCGCGCTGAGCGGCGGTCCGGGTCGCGAGCTCCGGGACACAGGTCCCCGGGTCGCCGGCTGGGGTCGCGTCCCGCGTGGGGCGCACCAGGCGGGGAGAGCGCGCGCGGCGCGGGGCGGAGGGGACCCAGGCTCCCGGCGGCGCTCGGGACGGGGCCCCCGGTGACAGCATGGGGCGGGTGGGGACCCGGGTCCCCGGAGGAGGCGCGCGGGGCCGGGGACTTCGGGGCAGGGTGTCCGGGACCGGGCGCGGCTCCGGCGTTGGTGCGGCCGCGGCGTCCCCGGGACACCGAGGTCGCCTGGGGTCTCCGGGAAGTCGAGCGGCGACAGCGGTGGCAGAGGGGCGCACTGGGGCCCCGGCGTCGCCGTGCGGAGAGCACCGGGCTCCTCGGGCTGGGAGAGGGATGCGGACCGCGGCCCCGTCCCGCCCGCGCCCCCAGGTGTCTGGAGCGGGCGGGTCGCAGGTGCGGGCCGGGAGCCGCGGGTCCGCGGGGTGCGCGGCCGGCGGAGGTGCCTGGGTGCGGGCGGAGGGGGCGCGCCGCCCGCCGCTTTATGCCTCGGCGTTTGGGGAGGAGCTTGAGGTAGAAGCTGGGAGTGGCCCGGCGCCCGCGTTTATATAAGGGCGGCCGTGGGGGAAGAAGGGGCCTTCGCCTCTGCTCATCCGGAGGCTGCGTTTCCAGACTCTGCTCCTGACTCGCGTTGCTCAGGTGAGTCGCCTCCCCGGTTTTGCCCTCTGTGGGAAAGTGTTGGTGACATGTCCAAAACTTGCAAAGTTGTCGTCGCCTTGTGACTTTACCATCGTCGTGTGGCTAGGCTCTTGCTGTTCAGCAAGAATCTGATCCACTGGGGTCTGAGGCTGATGTTAGGGGAGGGGAGAGTGTCAGTTATTTTAGGTGGAAGAAGAGAATAGTTGGGCCATGAAGAAACCCAAGTTGTTCTTGTTTTCAGCATTAGGAACAAAATGTAAAATTAATTTGTGTTAATTCTTGTTGGAAAATAAAACCAGACCAAGGTGTTAGCTGAGTTGGATGGTAGTTGTTCCTGGGGTGGGGGAGTCTTGATTCTTGAATTTCACAAGCATAATGTCAACTTTTTAAAAAAAAATCATTAATGAAATAAATTAACTGGAGTTATTAGGAAAGCAATGGATAACTGGGCCCTGCGCAGCTCTTCTAGGGATCTCAGGTGATCTGCTTCAGGCCTCCTGTCTGTAGCCAAGTGATGGATGGCTGATTGGAAACAGAACGGTGGGTCCTTCACTGTGGTTTCAGAGAGGCACTGGTGAAACTCGGGCAGAAACACTCGTAGACGCCAGCAGTGTTTGCAGTGATGTTGCGGAACATGCTGTACCGTTAAAGTGATTTTTGTGTGATATATTTGCGGTCAGATCCTCTGTGCAGCTGAATGTGACACCATCATATTCATCTTAACATACAGCACTCAGGCTGCCTTAGCCAGAGAGTGAAGCCTGCTCCGAAGCCATCGTTTTTGTTGTGCTCTGTAGTTTACTTAATTTTTCTCCTGTATCTCAATTATGTGAGATTTGATATTTAATTGGCTGGTGCTTGTATCTTAGAATCAACTGGTGGCCCTCTCGAATCTTTTGCAAGTCATTTGAAGGGAAGAACAAAACACGGATGGTGATTTTATTTTGAATCAGAAACTCTTTTTCGTGTGTAAAAGTTCATTTCTAGCTCTTGTAATAACTGCCCTAAAACCATAGCATTAGTGAAATACAAAGTTTTGGAGAATTCCAGGCCCGAAGGCTTTCTAACTGTTGTTTTGTTAAATTTAAAATATTATAATTTCTTCTTTAAAAAAAATTAAAACACCCACCAGCACCATATTCTTTCTTGAACTTAAGAGTACTTTGGAAATGTTTTTTTTTTTTTTGCCATTACATACATTTAATAATTAAATGCAATATTTTCTTCAAAGTAACTCACTTCCTTGAATGTTCATTTCTTTATGTTTCAGAATTACTTTCCAAAAAGTCCTAGGTGACATTTTTTTTTTAAATGCAATGTTTAAAAATCTCTGTGACAATTTAAGTTCATAGAGGGCACACGGTGTGGCTTTAGGAATAGGAGGTGGAGGTGGCTTACTGATCTTGCAACTCACCAGCCTTGGCAAGATGATGAGGTATTGACCCAGCCATGAAGAGGCGTTCTGCAATCATATGAAGTGCATTTTATTTAGTTTCCAAATTATGACACGGTGGTTGTAGCCGAAGACTTTTGAGAAGTATGAATCATCTGTTTAAATAACGTCCTGGGAGTGTTTTCTGTATCTTGGGCCCTGTTTTTCCATAGGATCTGTGTGTGCCTGGTGTATGCAAAAGACATTGTTGGTCTTCCTAATTTATAGGTATTTTTCTGCTGATTTCATTGTCATTTAAACTAGGAAATATCACAGGTGTCATAAGGTGTGGCCAATGGTAGTGCTTTTGTAGGATTTCACTGAGTAAATATTAGTAGTAGACGGTTTAAAAAAAAATCACTCGTCAAGAAAACTGGAGCTTAGTCACCGTGACGTCCTGGGCTCCCACCAGAGTGTTAAACGGGATTTCTGACTTTGCCTATTTTTCGTAGTAGATTTCTCCATTATCTATTCCTTAATTCTCTTATTTCACACCGAAAAGCAACATAAAGGGCAGCGATTTTAGTTGCTTAAAAAAAAAAATCTTCTGGAACTGATCCTGTTTCCACCAAAAACGCAGTAAGATCTGACAGCGTCATCTGGCCGCAGAGAAGGCCCTGGTTCACGCTGACGTTAATTGCCTAAGGTACAAAGTCAAAAATCAAATTTTAAGATCATTTGAGATCCTCCTGGGATTTCTTAATTGACAAGTTGTGTTTCCCCAAAATTCAGAGCTAGGTCCAGGGGAGTAACTCAGTCTATGTTTTAAAGCCATTGTTTAATACAAATGGTGAGTTTTAATTTCTGTTTACCCAACGTCCTTCATTGGGTTCTTGGAAGGAAGGCTGCTCAAAAACAGTCAGCCGTATTTGGGGGAATATTTCTGATAGATGTTAATCCACCGCGATCGAAGTGTATGCTTCGGTTATGACTTTAAGAAAGGGGTCCGTGTGTCCTCAATATTTCTCTTCAAAGCCCTGATGGACGTTCCCGATTTAATGCTGAGTATTCGGTTTAGGGCATGAATGTTTACATTGTTTAACTGTTTCTATTTTTTTTAATAGCTGGGGCAAGTTCTTATCCTTTCCAACTCAATTTCCTTATTTGCGAAGTGGGAAAAAGTATTTAGGTTTTTTACTTTAAAAAAAAATTAGCCTTTTGGGGGTACGATTTTAAGACTTAATCAGCAAACCGGGGTATCTTAAATGAGCAATTGCGTCTGCCTGAGTTTGTAGCTAACTCTTTCACAAATGTTCACGGTGCACCCTGGTTCTAATTCTGAGATTATGGTTTAGATGGAAGATAATTCTGAAAATGTTTCTTGGAATATTTCATGATGCAGATTAAAATTCTGTCTCCTATTCCCTGATGACTTTGGGCGAACATCAGCGTAGGAATCCCTTTCTTCCGTCTTTGTGGGTGCGTTGTATGCGTGAGGATCCGTTGTGTTCGTGTTGTACTTTTAATGCATCCGGAAGCTGGGGATTGGGCTGTAACTTGATAAAGCTGCATTCTGTATTTTTTTTTTCTCCAGTGCTGGGATTTGAACCCAGGACCTTTCTCATGCCAGGCAAGCGCTCTGCCGCTGAGCCACCTCCCCAGCCCTCTGTTCTTTATGTCTCTCTGGTGCCATCTGAGAGTTTGCAATACGTGTTATCCAGGAGCAAATTTGTTTCACAATGACCTCTTATCCTGTTGCCCAAAAACCAGTTTCGTATGGAGCCTGAAAGACTGAATAGGGGCTCATACTTGTCTTTTCGAATTGGATCCCTTTCAACAAGCAGTAACCAAACAGCAGCCTCCTAGTGAGTGGCGTGGAAAGTTCGTAGGCTTCCTGATAACTCACGCATTTATTAATCACAGTGTGATTAATCACGTACAATACAAATAGTACACTTTAAATTCTCCTCCAGAATGAAGCAGTATTATTACCGTGCAGCGTCTCCCATGCCAAAAAAAAGCAGGACTTGGACTGAGGCTTGTAAACGGGCCAGTCCCTAGCTGCACTCCGGTGACCCCACGGTAGCAGCACGGGGTGCTGGTGTGAGCAGGGCTCAGCTTGCTTCCAGCCCTGCTGGGCCTGTCCCTGGCTTGTCCCTCTGCTTGCCCCAGTGTGCAGCCACCCACCCAGACAAGGGTCCTGACTATAAGGCTGGGGGGAGGAAGGCAAGGATCTGGGGCTGGCAGGCCGGTGGGTGTCCCTGTCCCCTCCGAGCAAGTTCGATCCCTGGCACTTCCCGCCGCATCGGGCTCAGGGAGTCCCTTCCTCCTCTTCTCTCAGTGGCCAGGTGTGTGCCGGAGCAGAGCTGTGCCCTCAGGTGTTCCGGGAGCTGGCGGTTCTCAGCCCCAACACTTGGGGCACTTCTTTGCCCAGCCCTGTTTTTCTCAGATACAAAGAAGCGATCTTGTCCCTCCACACTGCTTGGACCACTTAAAGGAAGCTGTCAAACCTTTAGGGCCAGCATTTAAACTACATCGTGGAATAGTTTACTTAATCCGGTATCTGTTTATATTTATTCCACTTTATTGGTATTTTTTTAAAAATATAATTTCATATGATTATTATTTATGTATTTGTTTATTTATTTCGGTGCCGGGCACTGAACGTGGGCCTCAAACCTGCACAACACACATTTAACTATCAAGCAAAATCCCCAAGTCCCATTTCATGGGTGGGTTGCTTGGTGGGTGTTTGGGTGCTAGGAATTGAACTCAGAGCCTGCTTCCTGTTGGTTGTACCTTTCCCCAGCCCTCGCTTTATTGTTCTCAGAAAATGAATTCATCGCAAGATTTACCTGCATCCCCTTTATTATTTATTTATTTATTTATTTTTGGTACTGGAGATTGAACCCCAGGGCACTTAAACACTGAGCCACATCCCCAACCTTTTTAATTTAATTTTATTTTTAACTTTGAGGCAGGGTCTAGCTAAGTTGCTTAGGGCCTCCGTAAATTTCTGAGGCTGACTTTGAACTTGCGATCCTCCTGCCTCAGCCTCCCAAAGGTGAGGTGCGCCACCGCGCCTCGCTCTGTAACTACTTCGTTTCAAAAAAGAAAGGAAAGAAAGAAAGAAAAGCACTTTCATGTGTGGACTCATCAAGAATTATAGGGGTAAAAGACAAAAGACATCTTGAGACAAATCCTGTGGCCTCTGGGAAGAGTTCAGAATCAGCAGCCACCTGGGGCGAGAAGGCCTTCACCGTGTACCACAGATAAGGAGAAGGTGGTTGCGAGGCAGGGAGAGAAGTCGGGAAAACCCTGAGTGGGAGGGTGACAGGTCCCACAGTCAGCGGGATGTGCGGCTCCTGGAGTCCTGGGTGCAGGAATGTGCGCGGCTCCCGGGTGACACCGGGAACGTCTGGAACCACCGGTGTTCTGAAGGCGCCACTGAGCACTCTGCCTGTCCAGGTCACCAGCAGCCGGAGGGGGAATGCGGAGGGTTGCACAACCTCCCCCTGTGTGCGAGCAGTAGTTGTCCTTTATGGCTGGGGCAATAGGGAAACCGAGCTGTCAGACCCAGGTGCAGGAGAAGCTCTGGAAAGAGCTCCCCTTCCATGGCTCTGTCGCCGGAAGGGCTGGAGTCCACTTTTTAAAGCTTGTCCTTGCTAGCAGCGGGAATCCACTGTCGCTATCAGAAAAACACAAATAAAAAACAAAATCAGGCCAAGTTGCTTCTGTCCTTGTTTGCTGAAAGCAAGGTCTGTGAGGAACAGAAAGCGTCCTTGGAGTTGGGAAGAGAGGATCAGGAAAGGAGAAAAAAGAAAGTTAAGGTGCTGTTTGTCCCACGTTCCCCTGGAACAGCTCCTGTACAATAAAATGTGAGAATAACCGTGTGGAATGGCAGAAATATTCGGAGAGATGTGGGTGGGAAGATTCCTTCGCTCATCAAGCCTTTGAACCATTTTAACCTATAAAAAACCAAACACGCAAAAAACGCAAAACAGAACAAAAACAAAAACCCCATGCAGTTGTTATGAAATAGCAGTGATCTGGGAAATGCCACCCGCGCTAGGAGGCGTAAGCCGGCGGCGGTTAAGGTGATCAAATACTCGAATATTTGGTCTCCACTGTCCTGTTTTCCCCGTGATGTTAAATCCGTGGCCTGCTTTCTCTGTGAGTTAGTTCTGCCAGATTTCAAAGTGGCTTTCCAGCAGACTGCAATGAGAATTTTTTCAGTCACCTCAGGAAAAATAAAAATGGTACCAAATAAGTATAAATAATGTTGAATTCTTTGGCAGAGCTACCACAGATCATAAAATTTCATATATATTTTATTTTACGCTTTTCTTTTGGCTGAGAATAGTTGTGGTAAGCCAGTGGGTCTTTGTTAGAAACGCAAAGCTTAGCTGGTGGTACACGCCTGTCATCCCAGCCACTTGGGAGGCTGAGGCAGGAGGATCACAAGTTGGAGGCCAGCCTCAGCAATCTAGTGAGACCCGGTCAGAAAATTAAAAAAAAAAGGGGGTGGTGGTGGCTCAGGGGTAAAGAGCTGCTGGATTCAATCCCTATTATGAAAGGGAGAAAAAAAAAAGAAAGAAATATAAACAAAAGTGGCCGTCTCAAATGCCAGTTCATTAGTTGTGTGAATCAGCTAATTCGTGTGTTTCACTGTTAGTAGAGGCCACCCCGTGCCTCATGACTAAGCACTTTGCCTCCTTGTCATTTAGTTTTTTACATGACCTTGCTAGTCCATGTATAAAACAGACACTCCCAGTGCCTTCCTAAATGTTGTTCTTTTCTGGTGATTGGGAATTAACAGTGTAAATAGGTTTTACACTACATATGGAAAAGTACCCAACTAAATTCTGCCTCTATTTTTAAATAGCGAAGACGGTTTATAAAAGAAAACAAAACATATGAATGATATAAATATAAGGGAAATAGAAACTTCAAAAAAAATCATTTGCATGTGTTGGTTTAATTCAGAAGAGTAAAGAGAGTACCCAGGCGGACAATTGGGAACTAGAATCACTGCATGTTTCCCTAAAGCATTTGGAACTAATTAGAAACATCCTGGCTTTATTTAAAGGCAATATAATGTATTTTTAAACTTTGTATTAGACAGAGTTTAAATTTGTTGGTTTTTAGGACTGCAGAAGTTCAGTACCTATAAAAAGTCTAGTCTCTTGCAGGTAGGTGCCATCCATTTCTCTCTGCAGCACAGTACTTACTAGACGCTCAAAATAAATGCGTTTAAAAAGAATTAGGAGGGGCTGGAGCGGTGGCGCAGCGGTTGGAGCGCTTGCCTGGAGTGCGTGAGGACGCGGGTTCAAACCCCAGCACCGCGGACGCAACCAAGTGTCAGCAGCGAGAGCCACGTGAAAAAGTAAAATGTAAAATTGATTCCCTCTCGCTCCCACTGTCCCTCTCTCTTCAGAAAAACACAACCACAAAAGCTGGTCTGGCTGGCTCACTTCTTAGATACTACTGGTTGTTTTTGTCTTAGAATGGTCTTTAGGAATTCCTGAGTCTCCCACGTCGAACACTGGATTTTATAAGGTCACCAGGGATGATCCAGATTTATCAGATAGAAATGTGTAAACTGGAACTCCGGTTGAATGCTAGCAGAAAATACATCCTTCCTAGTGACTGCTGATGATTTTTGTATCCTAAAATTCTGAGATTAGGGGAGTGGGCTTGGGGGTTGTAGCTCAGTACTGGTGAACACGCTATAAATTCTGATACCACCCCCCCAACATATCTATGATTCAGGGATTGAAGGAATTTGTACTCACTTATCTCTGATGTCAGTGTGATTTAGTTCAGCTAGAGATTGAACACAGGAGTGTGTTACGCAAGTGACATCCCCACTCCATTATTATTCATTTATTTAATTTTAAGACAAGGTTTTGCTAAGCTGCTGAGGCTGGCCTCCACCTTGGAATCCTTGAGCCTCAGCCTCCTGGGTCACTGGCACTATAGGTGTGTGTCATTGTGCCCAGCTCAAAAGGTACTTCCTTTTAAAGTTCTCCTCTTTTAAATGCTTCTCTAAGAAGAATGTGTATCTGTTATATTCTTTTTTTTTTCTAAAATTCAGTTGCCCTCATAATAGTTATTTGGTTTCCAGCTCCTGGCAGAATGTTGAACTTGTAATCATAAATAGCCGCTGATGTAGACTCAGGTCAGTTTCAGCCTGTTACCAATGACCGTTATGAACCCTTGATGTAATTTGTGATAGTAATTTTGAAAATGAACAGGTATTTTAACACAGAAGTGAATAGAGGCTGCCCAAAATGTGTGTGAACATTGTAAAAATTACACATATTCACACACACGTGCATGTATACACAGTGCAGCAGTAGCCCTTGAGTTAACTAGTATTATTATTATTATTATTATTATTATTATTATTATTATTGGTGCATTGGTCTGGAAATCC
The DNA here is from genome assembly GCA_004027875.1 of Aplodontia rufa. Classification (NCBI taxonomy): domain Eukaryota; kingdom Metazoa; phylum Chordata; class Mammalia; order Rodentia; family Aplodontiidae; genus Aplodontia; species Aplodontia rufa. The sequence goes on along the minus strand of PVKS010017072.1, from coordinate 33,018 downwards.
CAAAGAGGAAAATTCAGTACTTTTGACTTTGACACAGGCTACAGATTCCATTTTTCTCATTCCTTTCTGGGGGTTTTCTTCTGTGAAATTTGTATCCACCTTGTATCACAAAAAATTTTAAAGTTTTAAAAGCTTCCTTTTTTTTTTTAAGAGGGCATGTGCGTGGAAGGGAGAGAATGAATTCTGTTTCTCCATCTGGTGTTCGTTTTTCCTTCATTCGTGCTGCGTTGTGCCCGTGGGAGACCGCAGCTCGCACCTTTGCTCTTAGGGATCGAGGAGTTTGTGGGTGGCACGGATTCAGGGTAACGATGCCTCAAGGAACTAACCTGCCGGGGCTGGCGCGGTGGCTCGGTGGTTACAGCGCTTGCCCGGCATGCGCGAGGACCCGGGTTCAAACCCAGCACCACGTCCACAGCTAAGTGTCAGAGCAACGAAAGCCACGTGAAAAACTCAATAAAATTGATTAAAAAAAAAAAACTAACCTACTGAAAGGAAGCTTTTTATTCTGCGTTGTTACTGGGGTGCTGGGGATCGCTCCTGCTAATCCGTGTGCCAGCTGCAGTTCTGAGCTGGGCCGCTGGCTCGCACCCCGCCCTCTCTCCTGTCTTTTTTTTAATTCAAGGTCTCGCTAAGCCGCCCTCCTGCCTGAGGCTCCTGAGCGGCTGGGGTTCCAGCCCTCAGCCACGGTGCCCTTCGCTGAGCTGTGCCTCCAGCCCTTCTTAGTTTGTTTTGAGACGGCAGCTCGCTACGTCGCCCAGACTGGCCTTGAACTTGCGATCCTCTTGCCTCAGCCTCCCGGGTGGCTGGGGTTCCAGGCGTGCACCAGGGCGCCGGGTGGCTTTGGCGTTCTAGAAAACCCAAATGACGGTGATTATGTGCGGTGGACAGGGTGACTTAGGTTACGGGTCCACACGCTGGGTTTATTGCAATGGTTAACTATCCAAATGGATTTAATTGATAACTATTTACACAAATTTATTTATACCTAACAAAAGTGCAGAAGCAAAGTTCGCTGAGCGTGCCCCGTGCAGGGACACTCATTTTTTTTTTTCTCGGGAATTCAAGTTGGTTATGTTCTCCTTAAAAGCCTCCAAGGGTAGAGGAGAGGATAGGTGGGAAGGGAGGGATCTAGGGAGACAATCAGCAAGGAAGCCTTCTCTTTACCCCCTGAGAATCCAGACAGCACCCGTGCAATCATCTAATTCTGGAAAATTCCCAGTCTCCGCATTTGTATCGCTTGTAGGGGCAAAATACCGAAGAATCAAGAGACTGGGGTGCGGGCGATGTGGGGTGACTGTGGTTTAGGGTCACACGCAGATCACATTGTTACTTTACCTGCGTTTATGATTGGACAGTAACTCACTCCTTAGTAAGAAATTCTGAGGCAGCCTCTTCAGGACTTCTGCCTATTTAGAATGTAATATTTAAGCACAAGGAGGCCACGTCCTGTTTTAATGACCGTCCTCTGATCAAATTGCGATAGCTGCTTCCAGGCTCCGTGTTTGCAAGATGTCTAATAACATTCACTTTTCTTTCTGAATTCACCAAATATCTTCTTGACCACTTCGAGAGAAGTTCTGAACCTGCACTGGGGTACAGATAAGAGGAATATCTGTGGAGCTCAACCGTTTCTTCCCTGTCTGTGCAGCGGCACGGGGTGTTGAATGCAGGTTCAACCAGAACTTTCCCGTTCTGCCAGCCTGCTGCTTCCATCCCACACACTCCACGTTTATCCAGTGACCTCTTAGGGCATAGCGTTCCGTATCCCTACGTGGAAATCGGAATCCGCCCTTCTGGGGACCTGCTCTTCTAAGCGGTAAGACCAGAGACGGCAGCAGGCTGACCGCGAGGCCCAGCGTGTAGCCCGGGCGGAGGGAGAAACCCCAGCTGCACAAAGGCTGGGAGAGTGAGCGGCTGAGCGTAGGTCTTGGGGTTTGAACCCGCGTCCTTGCACACGCCAGGCAAGCGCTCTAACCACTGAGCCACCGCTCCAGCCCCAGCCCCAGCTTCTGAATTCAGAAGATGTAAATTAGTTTCCATCTTAGCTTAAGTGACAGCTGATTAGAAGCTGAAAAGTAACCCGATGGGTCCCATTCTCCGATGGGTCCCATTCTCTACATGACACGTTGCACTCTGATGGCCTCCGGGTCCTTCAGGTTTTTAGGCCTGAGTTCTACAGGCCAAGAAAAAGCATTAATTCCTACACAACAGGAATACTTAGGGCGGTTTTCCCCATTCTTGCATATGTGCATGCACGGTGCATTTCCCTATACTCTGGCCTGTACACGGGGGCCTGGTGCGTATTATTTATATGATTTTATTAATTTTGGGGACAAATGTGTGCTTTTATCGCTTGATTTCTTTTCTCGATGCTGCTGTTCCCCACATTCTTAGGGAAATTCCCTGAATTGCTCATTACAATGTTAATTTCCATTTTATGTAACATTTTTATGATCCGTAATGATATGAAATTAACCCCAGAAGAAATTTCCATCTTGTTATTGTAACGCAGGCCAAAATGGGATATGAAAGGGGAAAAAAAAGTTAATTACAGATGGCAGCCTCCTGCGTTGGACCTCTCGTTGCCCCGGTCAGAAGAACAGGTTTCCTGATGGCCTGAGGGGCAGAGAGCGCTGCTCCGCATTCCAGCGCGCAGGCTTCCAGGGGCAGCGGTGGGGAAGCAGGTTAGCGCGACCTCTGGGACCAGGTACAAGATCTTAGTCCAGCCTGTAATTCATGCATTAAAAAACTGGTTCCCTTTCGTCGTTTTTTGCCCTGTTAGATAAAACCCTGTCAAGGTTCGGCCTATTCGTTTGCTTGTACGATGTAAAGCCATTTAATTGCTCAGCTGTCTCGTGTATGGATCACAAGGAGGAGCATCCTCATTATTTTGCATTTAAACTTTTTAAGGAAGAGCGTATTTATGACCAGCTTGACAGCAGAATGCCGGGCAAACTGATTTACATGTAAAAGCAGAGCGATTGGAATGATTTTTTTTGACTTGGACGTTTGGCGGTCCTGGTCATCCTCTCTTCCTGGTGAGCCTCCGTCCCTGGTCATCCTCTCTTCCTGGTGAGCCTCCGTCCTGGCTGTAGATCAAGGTGGGAGTCTGTTTGCTGAGGATCCATGCAGGGAGCTTCCGCCCTCCCCGCCCTGGCCAGCCCATCTCTTGTCTGCTCCACACCTGTTCGGGTAGAAAGGCCTAGAGGTGTCCTGCCAGGTAAAGGGGACCCTTCTCTTTCACAGAAGGAAGGATAAAGACCTGATAGAGATTTGAGGCTTTCTCTTGATTATCTGTCTTTTAAAAAAAAAATTCTTTTAAGAGAGAGGGACAGTGAGAGAGAGAGAGAGAATCAGTTTGATTTAGTTTTTCACGCGGCTTTCGTTGCTCTGACACTTGGTTGTGCACGTGGTGCTGGGGTTTGGGCCGCGTCCTTGCGCATCCCAGGCAAGCGCCCTAACTGCCGAGCCGCCGCTCCAGCCCCAGGCTTGGTTTTCTTAATTCACTTCTCCCTCTTGTAGGGCCCCAGGCTGTGAACCGCACACCTGTTCAGGTGGACTCTGTGCTCTTGGGGGGCACCAGAGCGCCTTAACCAGGGGCCTGAGATCCACACCCATGCAAAGGGCTTCAGTGCAAATCCTTCGCCCGCAGCTCACAGCAGAGTAGATTCAGGGCCTAAATAAGTCAGGAACTGAATGCTACGGAAATGCAGGGAATGATGAAGATCAGCGTGGAGGGGAGGATGAAGACGACCAAGGAGACTCGGACATGATTGATCCAGACTTCAGAAGTTCAGGGATTGATGGGAAAATCCTAAAAAACAATAAAATTGTGCAGAGAAAGAAAGAAGAAGGGAAAAGAATTTCTAATAAAAGAAAACAAAATCTGGTACTCGGGAGGCTGGGGTAGGAGGATGGGAAGTGTGGATGGGCCTCTCAAAGGATTAAAAAAAGAAGGCTGGGATGTAGCCCAGTGGTAAAACACTTTCCTGGCATGTGTGAGGTACTGGGCTCAGTCTCCCACACTGTTAAATAAATAAGAAAGGAAGGAAAGGAAAAGAAAAAGAAAAACACCTCCAAACCTGGAACAGGGTAAAAGCGCCACACTGGGGAAGCGCTGCAGAGATGAACCAGTTTGAGTTATAGGGGAAGAAGTAGGAAGAATGGGTGGAAATGTCCATCTTCGGTCTGATGATTGAAGGAGCATGGGTTTTTATCTTCCAAGGAGTCAGGAGAGTTTAGGTCCTGAGAAGAGATCGAGACGATTTAATCAGAAGACCGAGTTGGCCGTTGAGTGAACGGATGGCATCAGACAGTTGCAAAATCTGGGCCTGCCATGCAGAGGGGGCCTGTAGGAACGAGGAGCGAGGGAAGGTGTGAGCTGTGCTCTGCAGGAGAGTGACACTCGGGGTGTCGTCTGGGGACCGATGCTGCTGTACACATTTTGATTACTGACCTGGTATAAGTTAAGTACAGATTTGAGGATAAGCATTTTTTTGGTACCAGGGATTGAACCCAGGGGCACTTAAACACTGAGCCACATCCGCAGCCCTTTTTATTTTTTTTTTAATTTTGAGACACACTCTTGCTAAGTTGCTGAGGCTGGCCTCTAACTTGTGATCCTCCTGCCTCAGCCTCCTGAGCCACTGGGATTACAGGTGTGCCACTGCACCTGGTGAGAATAAGAGTTAAACATGTTTTATATTGTCGTGGTGTTCAAGGGCATGGATTGGAAAAAGTTCTTAAAGGATGGACTGAGTGAACTTCCTGAGTCCTGGAGGACAGTCGTTGCGTTATTTTATTTTATTTTACTTTATTTTAAGAGATAGGGACAGTAAGAGAGAAAGAGAATCAATTTTTTTTTAAAAATTATTTTTTATTAGTTGAATATGGACTTACAATTGAGGGGGAATTATTATCAATCAAGATGTATATTCACATAGCAAGCCAAGGCTGATGCCATGTCAGGGTTTCCCCGCTTGGGTTCCCCATGGTTCTGTTTCCCCCGAATGAACCCGTGTGTTAAATGGACTTCCTGTGGAGGTCGGAGATCTCCTCCCCCTCCAGCCTCCTAGATGTCCTTCCTAATCCTCCCCCCAAGAATCAATTTTTATGTAGTTTTTCACGTGGCTTTTGTGGCTCCCTCACTTGGTTGTGTACGTGGTGCTGTGGTTCGAACGCGTGTCCTCACGCGTGCCAGGCAAGTGTCGTGACTGCTGAGCCACCGCTCCAGCCCCAGTCACTGCTTTTGGGTCACGGTGTCCCTCTGAACTGTGACAGACAACCCCTGTTCTGCTCCGCTAGCTTAGTAGAATGCACTGGTAACCGGGTCACAGAACGTTAACGTGGACTAAGTTTCTGATGGTTTTCATGAGCGCTGTGATGACTTCACGTAAATGTATACGAAAATTAGGTTTAAAACACGTCTTAAACTTTTACACTTTTTTTCCCCTGAATGCTGGGGACGGAACCCAGGGCCTCCCTCCGAGCTACCGACCCCCAGCCACGCGGTTCCCCAATTCTTTTTAAAGCACTTACCATTCTCCAGTGCCTTCTCAGACATTCATCTATTTGCGGCCTTAATATTTATAGCAAGTTCCTCTTTCACGCGGTGTTTTTCACAAGTGATGCGAATTTCTGCAAAGCGGATTAGTTACATAAATCTCAGCCAAGCTGCTGGCCTTGAAGCCGTTTGGGTTCTTTGCTCCCGTGATGTAATGTCACTGAGCGGGACCCGGCATGACGGCCGTCTCCGGGTTGTCACTTTTGACGTGGGTGACAGCTGAAATAACGTGTATCACTGAGCCGATGTGACTTGGGCTTTGCAGATGTGGGGCTGCGACCGTCAGCGTTCAGCAGCTGGAATTGTCGCAGTCTTTGGACCCCTAGAGCTGAAGCACGAACGCTTTGGTAGGAATGATGTCCTCCCTGCTACCGCGGGGAAAATTCTAGAACTTTGGGTTTTTGCCTCCAACAAGGGAGATTCTGGTCATGAGGATTCTTTGGTGAAGACAAATGTCAGTTGCAGAAGAAAAAATTCATTTCCCTCAACGTGAAATGAACGCCGCTTCCGCTGTGCATCTCAAAACCCACGCGCGTTGATCCTTGAGATGCGTGTGTCACTCGGACACGTGACTGCACAGCGCCTCGCGCGTGGTGCACGCTCAGCAGAAGCTCACCGAGCGTGGTTCAGCGAGGCGAGGGTCGGGAGAGACGTTGCTAGGGGCAGAGTGGTGGGAGCAGAGGAGCAGGAGCGGGGACCTTCGAGGTACAGGAAAGCAAATCGCTGTCCTTAAGGTGGCCTTTGGCGTGACGGCCAATGTGCAGACCCCTGGGCCAGGCAGCGGTTGGGCCTCTTGAGCTGGCACAGCGTGGCAGTGCCGGTGGCGGCTGGTGGCAGCTGGTGGCAGTGGCTCGCTCCAAAGCCAGCCGTCGGGCCGAAGCCTGCAGGGCCACTGCCCGTGATGATGCTGGGCTTCTGAGCCGCTCTCTCCTGCTTCCTCGCCTTCTTCCCGCTGTCCTCCTCTGACTCTCCTTCCCTTTCTCCCTCCCACCTTGCTCCATTCCTGGTGCTTCCTGTGTTCCTCTCTCTTTTTCTCTCTCTGTTTCCCCCACCCTCACCCCGTGACTTTTTTTCCTTTCTCTCTCTGTTTCTCAAAGCCACTCTCCTTGGTTAAGCCTGTAACTATAACGTGGAAATGACATTTAAAACATCTAATCAAATGATAAATACAAGGATGTTCTTATTCTGAAAAAATAAGTTGGTTTTTTGGGGGAGTGGGTACCAGGGATTACACTCTCAGGGCTGCTTAACCACTGAGCCACATCCCTAGCCCTTGTTATTTTTTTTTTTTAATTTTTAATTTGGAGACAGGATCTCACTAGTTGCTGAGGGCCTCGCTAAGTGGTGGAGGCTGTCTTTGGCCATCCTCCTGCCTCAGCCTCCCAAGTCACTGGGATTACAGGCATACGCCACGCCACCATCCCCAGTGAATTTAAGGTGAACAAAATGGTAATGTTGTTCTTTCTGAGTCAAAAATATGGTTGGGTATCCCTTATAAACGGGTTGGGGGAAATATAAAAGAATCAAGAGACTGGGGTGTGGCGATGGGATGAGGATCACGTGCATATCACATTGTTACTTTATATGCATCTATGATTGTATAGCAGCTTAACTCCTTAATAAAAAAGAAAGCTGATTGTATATTCATAATAAGTTTTTAAAAATATTCATACGTTTAAAAGAAGTGTTAGCTAAGGCATTTATAGAGATGCATTGGGAAGGGAGAGGGATCAGGGTGGGTAATTGGGGGGCTCTTGGGGGTAAATGTAATTTTCAGAATTTACATATAATTTCACTCGAAGCTGGATTGATTGTTCAACAAATAAATTTCTGAATAAAATAAAAAATATTAAAGGAAAAAAATTTTTTTTAAAATTAAAGGGGGAAAGAAAAGAAGCATTAGATCCCTAATCCTCACGTTGGCAGAAGGTCCCGAGGCCTCGGCTGAGAAACCTAGTGCCAGGCACCCGGTTGGTGGCGGTGACTGTCCTCAGCGGCCTCCGGTCCTGCCCCGCTCTTCCCAGGCAGCACACGCAGCCGGGATTCCTCGGCGTAGAGTTTCCTGTCGCACCCTCATCTGGGAAGTTGCATAAGAGCTGCTCATCCTGGGTCCCCCTGGTCTGGAACGCCGCTAACAGACAGCAGATGCTCACGAATAATTGTCACTTGAATGCCTGACGCCCCCCGTGTCCTCCTTCCTAAGCCCCAGCAGCTCTCCTGGCGTCTGGGAGCTGCAGAACTCATCAGGATAACTTGGCGGTGGATTTCCGCAGTGGCTTTCAACCATCCTTCTTTTCTTTAAAGAGAGAGGGACAGAGAGAGAGAGAGAATCAGTTTT